>VZTN01019585.1:20933-35450 GCA_013400515.1 Erpornis zantholeuca | reverse complement strand
TGAACACTGAGAAGGAATCAGGATGTGAGGAACCACATTAGTGATCTTTGGCCACTACTTCTTCTGAAGAAAAACCAGAATGCTTGTTCCAGCTCGACCTTCCTTAGTTCTAGAAAGTGGTAAACAAGGACAAGTACTGCTTTAATTACATTCACAGGTCTCTCCTTGGCACAGAGACAAGGTCACGGATCTTTCAGTGTTATTTATTCAAAACATTTTACATCGCAGTCATGACTGTGATTTTTGCAAGGATATGCCATGACCTGAAATGCAAGGGGGATCGTTCTGTCTGGCTCACTCCAGCAGAGAGGCCTTGTGACCCCAGCACCACCACCTTCTTTTCCTCCCTTTTCATCCTTCCACAATGTTTTTTAGGACATGGGTCTCAGGATGGGTGGCGTCACAGCTCCTAAGGAGTGATGCATAAGTGACAACTCCAAGACACAGCTGAAACCCACAGGGCCTGGGAGGCATGTGGGACTGTTTCTCCACTTCAGCACAAGGCAACCCAGAGCAGTGACACTGGTACCAACTGAGTCGATCCAAGCCAGAAAGAGCCCAGCAGGGTGGTAGGAAGAGGCAGAGAAGTGGCAGAACTGATCCTCACACACATGCCCAGTGTGGGGCACTGATGGTATCCTCAGTGCCAAACAGAGCTCTGCAGGGAGACAGACACCCACTGCCATCCCCACTGCCACCATCACTGCTGCAGAGAGAGAGAAGGAAACTGCCCCTGCAGATCCAGAGCTGCTCCAGGCAGCCCCAGCAACCCCCATTTACCATCAGAACCACTCTGCAAGCCCCCACCATTTTGTCTTTGTTATAGGGGCCGCATGTGACACTTCACCTTTGTTGGCCTTTGTTGGTTAAACCATTACCTCTTTTGTACCTCTATTTTCTTTTTATTGTTGTGTATTGCTTTTTTTTAAACTAAATTTTAACTCTAACATTTTTAGCCTCTCATAGATTATTTTCTTGTTTGTCCCCCTCATTTGTTGTGGGGAAGGGGTGAGAGGAGAGGCTTTACAGAGACTATCTCAAGAAGAGGACATAAAAAGGTGGGGAGGCATTAAAAAGAAAAAAAAAACAACCCTCGTGCTTCCTCTTTTGGAATGAATAAAAGTGGAAGTTTCTTAATATCCAGCCACAAATCTTTGGAGTCTTGACAGTCAAGAAGCACAGGAACCTGGAAACCTTGTTGTGAGAGACTGGAGGAGACTGCTGGCTCAAAACACTTCAGGTACTTGTATGTGGGGAAGGGGCAGGTCAGGCCCTGCTCTGGTGAGGCAGTGCCCTGCTCCACACGCCCCACTCCCCCAGGCACTTATCCCAGCCCAGCAGTGGCCGCTGATCCCTGGCACACCGGAGGCAATGCTCCACACCTATGTCTGGAGCCCCTAACCCAGCTCCTAAGGGGCCAAGTGACTGGAATCCCCATGTGGGGGAAGACCCCAGGAAAGCCAAAGGGTATTTAACTCAGGATATGTGGCAACCACATGTCTTCACCCTACCTCCTCTTGGAATTTCTATCAGCTGTACACCAGTGGAACCAGGAGTGGTAGCTATAATAGTTGTTTTCTGTCATTCTCTCTCTTTATTCTTCGAATTCCCTCCTCTCAGAGTTTTAAATAACTTAAAATCTAATGGGCTTGGAATTTTTAAGTTGAACGGGCTATGTTATTGCTTTATGGAATGTTTTATGTTGATTGAATGCTGCTCAAAACTTTTGCCAAAGTTCTCTGATTTTCTAAAATAGCCAGTGAAGGTTTTTTTGTTGTTTTGACCTCCTGAGAATATCTTGTCAGTATTTCTCCTGCTTGTCTAACTCAGGAGTACATGAACAAGTTTAAGTCCTTTGAAGTGTCTCATTCAGCAAGGTTTTTGAGGCCTCACATTTTAATTGGTGCAGTGAGCAGGGTTCTCTTGACGTGAGATGGGTATTTTATACAGCAGTAACTGCTTGCCACAGAATAAACAAGAAATAAATTTTCCGTCAAAACTGGTATTTTCCATCAGGAAAGTAATGGAATCCTTCGTAGAAACTGATCTGCTCTCCACTGACAGACTTGCTAAAAGTTTGTAACGCTTGTCCAACCCTAATGAGAGAGATGGGGGCTGAGAAAAAATAGCACCATCTGCAGTCACTCGAAGAGAAGACACAAACTTTGGTAAAAGAAAGCTAAAAAACCCTAGTAAAGGAAAAGGCATAGTGTCCATATGGGTGGAGGCTGGCTTCCGATTATGTGTTGCCCAGAAGCAAGAGAAAAGAGCTGATTCAGCTGCAAACTGCTTCGGAGGCTGAAACAACAGCAGGCCTCAGGGCGGGGCAAGAACTGAATGCAGGGAGGAAGCTAGCCCAAAATCTGAGAAAACAGTTAAACATGGTTGTATAGAGCCAAAGAGTTTTAGAGATGCGATTTAACACTTCTAGGGCAGGCCTGGAACCAATGTTTCCCAGACTCGCGGAAGAGGTGCGCCTCCCTGCCTGCCACAGCCTTTGGGAGGGGTTTAACACGTCAAAGTCAAACCCTCCCCTCACCCTAATCTCCTCCCGCCCCTAAAAAATTAGGAGGTGGGGCTTCCCGGAGATGATGTCACCTCCCTTCACTCCCTGCAGGAGAGATTAGATTCAGCAAAGCCAATCCTCTTCGCTCCTCCTCACCCCAAGCCCTTCCCACTGGTAAATAAGGATTTTGCTTATCAGGAGGCGGAGTCCAAAGTAGGGATCCGTCACTCTGCAACAGAGTTGGTTGAGTTACACAAGAAAATTAACAGTAATCCCAAAGAAAGTGAAATGGAGACTGTTTCAAGAATTTCACTAATGGGGGAAATTAAATAAAGCTATTTGAGAAGGAAGCACATGGCAAAAGCCCTGGTCTTTTGCCCAGGGAACAACCCGTTGTGTCAAAAGTTTTGACCCAACAGAGGGGAGAACCCATCTCTATGCCTGCTCCAAAATGTGCTAAAATTACTGGGAGAGTGTGGGAGTCAGCTACCCTCCAGGCAAAGCACGAGAAACAGCTGATGCCAGATTAGCCTTCTTCTGTGTTACTGTTACTTATTTCAAAATTTAAGGATCAAGACTGAGAAAACAAAATCTCAGCACCACCTCCAAAAAGTGAGTTGGGGGAGGGTGGTGAATTTAAATATCCTAAAAGGCTCTCTGGAAATAAAATGGGAAATAAATGGAGGTTCAGTATCCCCGTAGCCTTAATGAAGGTTTGCAAACCGCTCCTGCAATGCCTCCTTCTGGCAGCAGTGGGTATTGACCCCTGTCTGCCACCCGAGGCTGGAGGCTGAACTGTTGCTGCTAGAAAATCTGTAACCTCTAGGAGAAAAATGCTTTTATCATCATGCAAGTTTGTTGGTTTGGTCTCACTAATAACCCTGAATGTTCAAGTATATCCTTACCAGTTAGAAGACTGGGTGTATGTCCAGACATGGAATAAAGGGCCACTTAAACAGAAGTGGAAAGGACTTTTGATCTCATGGCTGTGAGATCTACAGCTGGAAACTCCTAACTTAGGTGATTAAAGTCATCTCTGGATGGAAGGAATTGTATTGGACACTACAGTAAACATAACTCCACTGCAGATAAAGCCACAATGGAACCAGAAACTCTAAAATGAGAAACATTAAATGGTTTCTCTTTCTGCTCATTTCCAGAGCAATGTCCCTGGTTGTTTGCTCCTGAATTAGTCAACCATCCTAGCAGGACCTTGTACCTAATGATTGTAAAAGCAAGTATGGCTTCAAATGCTAGAGGGATGAGAGAACAAGAAAGAAAAGAGTGTTGTCCTTTTCCCTAAGGACCACTTTAACATCACACACATAGAATGAATACTACCTGACCCTTGGAAAATAAATTTAGGTTTATGGACTTTAGTCCAAATTTGCAAAATAGGATGCAACAGAATGTGTAGATCTGACAAAAAAAACCATTTTACATAAAACTGAAAAAGTCTGAAAAGGATGGCTGGCTAGCTACACTAACTTAAGTTTGCCTACAGGGTGCTAAGAATCCTCCTCAGTATTTTTAAGGTACTAGATAATTTAAATAAGATAACTTTTGCCAAATAAGTTTTATTAGTGATTGTCACATTTTTGATGTCTTCTGAATTTCTTTCTACAGACTCTTATTGCTGGTTTGATTAAAGAATCACCAAAATTTTCTGACAGAGAACACAAAAGAATACCAAGTGGGTAGTTCCTCCCTATGAAGTAGGTCCAATTGGGACTGAATTTTCTTCTTCTAGAGGTGTTTCATGGAAAGATGAAGTGGTGACAGGACTGAAGAATTGCTGTTCTTCACTGTGAGTGTTTACGTTTTTATCTTGATAAGTTATAAGACATTTATGCTCATATGTTTTATATAAGTTTGTTGCAAGCAATATTCTATAACTTTTGTATTTTCTCTCTGTATTTTCTCGCTACAATGGGTGGAGAAGATTCCATCCTAAATTTGCCTTAGGCAAATTTGTATACCTTTTCCCATCTCCTTAGAGCAAAGCATAAAATTACTACACTGAGGCAAGTACATGTAGTAACAGTAAGTGATGTGAAGAGCATGATTGTGCAGAAGGGCATGTGGAACTGCTGGTGGCTCCTGGAAGCAGGGAGAAAAGGGCCTAAGAGAGGAGCAGAGGTGGTAGCTGGAAAGCTCTCTCCAGCTGCAGACAAAGAAGGCTTAAGTAGTTGAGCTGACAAAAAACAACTACTGGATTACTGACAAAAATGTACTGGATTACATTATTTAATTAGATTAGAATGATTAAGATTAGAGAATTTGTTCCAATCACATATTAATTCTTGTATTTATTCTGTTTAAAGTTTTAGAATATTTCAGTTGGAAGGGACCGGTGATGATCAACTAGTCCAGCTGCCAGATTAGGCTCCTTTTATGGTCTGAGTACAGAAATCAGCACTTCTGAGTCCAGTTATCTCCTTCAAAAGTAGAGGCCTAGGACAGATACTTCAAGGGTACAGTTTCTGCAGTTTTTTTCTTGCTGCCAACCACAAAGAGAATTTCAGATTACTTTATTGAGAAAGGTTGCTTTGCTGTGATTTTCTGAAATGCAGTGATGTGGATCCCTCTCTGGGTGCCTGTTCCCTTCTCTGCCCCACATGACAGCCAGATCGAGCCCATTGCCAGCAGGAGGGGTGTGCAAATGGGGGGATATCCTGGGTATAGCTGGCCAGTGTGGAGCACTGCTGTTGTGATGCCAAAATTCTAGAGGGGAGAAGGGTTCTTTTGTCTTATTTTGCAAGCTTTCAAGTCCATTCACAGTCTAATGCTCTGTCAACAGTTCTTCGTTTCCATTCTGAATTCTGAAGTTCTTTCAAAGAAGCTTCGCCTGAAAGAGAACAGGTCTGGCTTGCAGTGTATCATTGCTCTGCAGGCCTTAGGAAATCACTTTGTTGTCCCTTACCCACCTACTGCCCACAAAGTCCATGTGAAAGACTGAAGCTTTGCCAGCTGTGACAGTGCCCCAAAAGAGAAGTCATTTAGGGGCAAAATAATGAGAATTATTGTGGTGTTGGCAGGTCAGGTACCAGATGGGTTAAAAAAAGGACCTTAAGCCATCTGCAAATAGCTTAGCTGACAATCAGGGAGGAGAAAGTGCAAAAAAGGAAAGAGGTAGAAACATCAAAGGAATAAGAGGACTGTGTAAGTTGCAAGAAGCAAAAGAAAAAGAAAGAGTAATTGGATAAAATATTGAAAAAATTAAGCAAAGCTTCTCCTGGTGCTGGATGGTGCATTGGGGGATGCCATTGGCAGCTTTGGGTGCCCATCCCAAAGCCATCACCTGTTTTTCCTAAGCCCTGACAGGTCCAAGCAGCCTTTTTTGGCAGTATTCTTCTACAGGGTGCACAATCAATCATAAGCCTTTGATGAGTTTGTTTTCTAAAAGAAGAGAGTGATGTCGAGTTTGTGTAGAAGTTTTATCTGGGGAACATAGTTGGCCATTGCTTGAAAAACTCCCCAAGGAGATTTGTGGTACTTCACTGAATTCTCCTACCACTGTGCAAAGATTTTATTTAAAAAAAAAATTTAAAAAAGCAGCTTTATATTTTAAACAGATTGATTAGGTGTCTAAGTACTTGCAAGCATAGACTCTACTGCTATCAGGATCACCCATCAGTGGGAAAATGTATCTAAAAATCACTTCCTGAAGGGAATGCTATACATTTTAAAGTGGTTTTGTTAGCTTGTTTGCTTATGTGAAGCCAGAAGGAATGTGCAACCTGAAGACCAGTTAGACTTAATTTAATCAGGTGGGGTTAAAAGACTATGCATTAGCATAAAAATGAGTGTAACAAAGGTCGGATTCAGTGGGTTTTGGAGCGTGCTTGGGCACCAGCCAGGACCCACACAGAAGGTTGCCTCCAACACGCTGTGTTGGTCCACGTGCCCCAGGGCTGGACATCCCATTGTGATGTCACACGTACTGTCACCTGGCAGTGAACTGTGATGTCTCTAGGATTAGACGGCAACCTCACAAGTCCCTTGGGGCTTTCATTCAGGCACAGAGAGAACCTGACTCAGGCTGGCTCGGGTCTGATTTCCTGCCATGTGTGTCCACGAGTTCTGGAGGATTGAGCACACGGACAGCAAGGGACCAAGGTTTCTCCATTTTGTTGCACTGTGGTAGTGCCAGCGATGGGGAGCAGCTTCTCAGGACTCCCTGAATTGCCATGGAGAACAGACAGAGCCATGGGGACAGAGTGGAGCTGCCCCATCTGCCATGATGAGCAAGAGGGTGTCGCTTATGTGATACCCTGCGGCCATGACTTCTGCGTGGGCTGCATCCTGCGTTGGGCAGAGAAGAAAGCAGAGTGCCCACTCTGCAGAAGACTGATAGAGTCTGTCAGGTTTTCTCTGCAGGAACAAAAATACTTGGAGTGTGTCATCACACCCCAGGGAGAACCACCAGAGACCAGCAGCCAGGCAGAAAGATCTCTTGGCCTCCTGGATGGGAACAGCTGCCAGCGCCCTGGAGTGGTTTCTCTGCAAGGGACACCCTCCTCAGCTGGGCACGGGCCTGCAGGGACAGAGGCCGTGGGTAGCCTCCTGCCTGAGGTCTGGGCAGAACTTTTCCAAAAAGAAGAACATGTTCTTGACCCCATGCTGCCCTGGCTGCGCCAGAGGCTGGAGGCAATATATGGGTCCCAGTGGTGGCTGGCAGTGAGAGCAGAGAACAGCATCTTGTACACCCTGTGCCTCTGCGGCCCGGATGGGAAGGTCATGGTCCAGGTGCTGCAGCCTCTCCTGAAGGAATATACAGAACAGCTGGTTGATGGCACTGTCAGTTTCATCGTGGGCCAATGCAGCGAGGAGGCCCAAAGGCTGCTGCGCTCCCACACTGCTGGGAAGGAGGACAACAGCCCTGAGGCCAGTTCCTGCTTCACCAGCTCCACCAGCTCCCAGGGAGGGACTCCCGCCTGGCATCCAACCCCTGCCAGCAGCCCTGCAGGCTCTGACAGGGAGGACCAACCCAGCACATCAGAAGCTGCCCTCTGTGCCCTCCGCATCCTCCAGCCACCTGTGCCAATGGGTGCAGAGCAGATGCAGTCCCAGAAAGAGCAGGGGGACGAGATGATGGCACATTCCTCTGCCCAGGGCAGCAACC
The DNA here is from genome assembly GCA_013400515.1 of Erpornis zantholeuca. Lineage (NCBI taxonomy): Eukaryota > Metazoa > Chordata > Aves > Passeriformes > Timaliidae > Erpornis > Erpornis zantholeuca. The sequence continues at coordinate 27,819 of VZTN01019585.1, read as the reverse complement.
ACAGTCCCTATGCACCTTGTCAGGACTGGGAACACTCACGGAGGAGGCTCCAGCACCCCACAGAAAGGAGGGCCCCCAGCCCCCAGGACTCTCCATGGCCAACAGAGAGACAGTGGAGCTGCCCCATCTGCCATGATGCTCACAAGGATGCTGCTTATGCAATGCCCTGTGGCCACCAGTTCTGTCTGGGATGCATCATGCATTGGACAGACAGGAAACCAGCATGCCCAGTCTGCAGCAGAACGATTTTGATTGTCAAGTTTTCTGTGCGCGAAGAAGATGACTATCTACAGTGTCTTGTCACACCCTCCAGAGAGTTGCCAGAGACTCACAGCCAGGCAGGAAGAGCTCCAAACCACTTGGCCGAAAACAGCCCCCATTGTCCTGTGGCATCCCTGCCATCTTCTCCACAGGGGACACTGTCCCCAGCAGGGCAGGGGGCCATGAGTCCAGAGGCTGTGGGGGGCCTCCTGCCTGAGGTATGGGCAGAACTTTTCCAAGGTCAAAAGCATCTCCTAGACCCCATGCTGCCCTGGCTCTGTCAAAGACTGGAAGCAATCTATGGGTCCCAGTGGTGGCTAGCAAAGAATGCAGAGGGATGCATCCTGCAGGCCCTGTGCCTCTGTGGGCTGGATGGGAAGGTGTTGTTCCAGATGCTGCAGCCTGACCTTGAGGGATATACAGCACCACTGGTCTATGGCCTTATTAATGTCATTGTGCATGGATGTAGCATGGAGGCTCAGAGACTGCTGCAATCCCACACTGCTGGGGAGAAGGACCATGAACCTGCAGCCAGCTCCACTAGCTCTCGGGGGAAAAATCCTGCCTCCCCTACAAGCAGCCTTGAAGGCTCTGATATGGAGGACCAAGCCAGCACCTCACAAGCTGCCTTCTGCAGGGATACTGACTGTTCCCAATCTGTGTCGGCCAAGCAGGTGCAGGAGGAGCTGAGGGAGGTGGAAGAGGCAGGTTCTGCCCAGGGCAGCAAATGCAGACACTCTGCTTCCATCCAAGACAGGAACTTCACACATGGGGGATCCCGGCACCCCCGGAAGAGAAGGGCCCCTGGCCGCCAGAACTCTCCCAGCCCTGCAAGAGGCCACTCCAGTGGTGGCACAATCAAGGCTCCAGCAAGTCTTTATTCAAAAGACATGAAATAAATTGTTATTTCCCTGACACAATCATTCAGTACTGCTTTGTCTCCATTCACCTGGGGCCTGTCTCTGATCCCATGACCCTCCATAGTCCAACATCCATGGAGCCCTAGGGCCCTGTTGGTGGTACCTCCTCCTGCAGGAAATTCTGCTGCAGCCATGACAGTGGTAGAGGTTCTGAATGAAATGGGAGCAGTGCATTTACATAGGAGAATGTGCCAAATAATGGCTGATGGTGCCTATGCACAGATGGAATGAACATGCTGCTCCATGCAATGCCTTTCTCTGTGGCCAAGGAGACAGGAAGGATGCTGTGGTCTCTTGGTTGGAGGGGTTTTTGGACAAACAGGCTGGCAGGATGGCTCCTGCCTTCCAGTCATGACAGGCCATGTGACTGAAAGGATGGTGTCCCTTCCAAGGTGCAGGGCACTGGGGCTTCAGAGCACAGCTTCTCGGAATCCAAACACCACTTTGTAGGGATAGCCAGGGTTCTGTGGCTGATCACAGAACTCAGAGCAGATTGGTTCTGGCAAAAGAAAACAGTGTCCTTGATGGTGCTTGTAAAGCTACACTTGCATGAAGAAAAGGGCTTCAAGGAAGATACTCCTTAGCTGACCCCTTGGCTGATCCTCAAAGTCAGGAAGTGTCTGGCTGATGGAGTGATTCTCCCTCCCTCCCTCCTTCCATCTCTCTCCTCTTCCCTCTCTCCCCCTTTCCCCTTCCCCTTCCTTCCTGTCTCCCTTCCTCCCTCTCTTTTCCACCTTCTCTTCCCCACATCTCTTCTGCCTCTCTGTCTCACTGAAGAGAACAATTGATGAGACAGCACATCCCACCAAGACCGAGATCTTGGTCTTCCTGGAGTAGAAAGAAGGTTTTCCCTCGTACCTTAGTCTAAAGCTCCTTCCTGTGTCTATGGGATCAGGCTCCATTGCTGGTGTTTTTGAGGAGCACCAATACAGTAGCTGGCCAGGACTACCAGCTTCCAGAAGCATGGCAGACATGGTAATCAGAGAGAGACCTGACACTGTGGGCAAGTGCAAGTGGCAGTGGATGGGAAGGTGTTGTAGTTTAACCCAAGTCATCAACCAAGCACCATATAACCACTCCACTAATGGGGGCAAGGGAGAAAAAACTGGAAGAGTAAAAGTTACAGAATTCCTGAGTTGACATCAAGACAAATAATAAGTAAAGCAAAAGCTGCACACAGAAGGAAAACAAACCAAAGAATTAATTCACTGCTTCCCATGGGCTGGCAGGTGCACAGACATTCCCAGGAAAGCAGAACTCCATCATGTATAACAGTTACTTGGGAAGACAAACACAACAACTCTGCATGTCCTCCCAGTCCTCCTTCCTTGCTCTACTTTACATGCTGAGCATGATGCCATTTTGCAGTTACTGCATCAAAATCCATCCATTCCATCTTTGCTTCCTCTGTGTAGCTGAGTGTTCCTGATCCCCTAGAGCTGTTCTCCCTGCGTACTGCCATTCAATAACAAAATATTCTTCATCAGTGCCTCCAAACCTGTCTGCCAGCTACTGAGAGCATTGTCCAAACACTTCTTGAACTCAAATGGGCTTGGTGCCATAACCACTTCCTGGGAACCTGTTCCAGTGCCCAACCACCCTCTGGGTGTAGAAACTTCTGATATCCAATGTAAATCTCCCCTAATACAACTTCATGCCATTTCATTGGTTCTGTCACTGGTCACCAGAGAGAAGAGATCAGTGCCTGCGCCTCCACTTCCCTTTGTAAGGAGCTGTAGACTGCTTAGGTTTCCAGTGTTTCTTCTTTTGCGTTTTCTTATTAGGAAGCCTCATTGTATCCATCCTTTTCCTTCACAAACTGTACCCACACTTGGACTTCTCATCCTTTTTTTTTCCTTTTTCTTGCACTTTGTCTCACTGCATGCTGGATACCCTAAAAGCTGTACTCAGCTGTGTAGCAGTCACAGAATTATGATAGTTTTATCGAGGTAATTTTCTCTCACTAGATTTCTGAGTTCCTCAACTGTGGTATCCATAGAAAGTTTTGTATTGCCTTTATCCAGCAGATTTTTCACTTTTCATCCTGTTCTTTTCTCTAGAAGGGTTCCTTGATCTGTTACTTTACCCATTTCTTGACCTGCTTCTTTTGTCAGAGCAGTAGCATCTGCTGTGGTATCCCTTTTGGCTCTAAAGACCTCTCCGTTCAGTAAAGGATTTTATTCTGTACAATAGATTGCCATAAACTGTGAACAGTAACCTAAACCCTCCTCTGCAGAAGGAGTTACAGTCATCTTCAACAATCTTACAAAAAGCAGAACCTCTCCACTATTACTCTCCAATATTTACTGTCTCTTCTATAATATGATTGCTGTCTCTGCTTCTTTATCTCCTTTTGCATTTTTCTTTACTACACCGTCATGCTCTGCTTTCTTCTGTGAATGTAGTGCTCTTATGACTCAGAGCCAGAGCCTCTCTGGCACCTTGTAGAGAACACAGAATGACAGCATGGTTGAGGTTAGAAGGGATATGGCATTGGTGCACGAGGATCAGGTCAGGGAATACTTCAGCAAACTGGAAATAATGAAGTCCATGGGCCCTGATGGGATGCACCCATCAAATGCTGGGTGTTGAGGGAGTTGGCAGATGTAACTGTGAGGCCCCTCTCAGCAACCTTTGAGCAATTGCAGCAACTGTTGGCACTGCCCAAAAACTGGAGAAAGCAAATGTCATTTCAATTTTCAAGAGGAGCCCTTTCCTACCTTTTCCTGCTATTTTGGGTATTGTAAACTATTCCTTGCAGAACAAAGAATAAAATTATGTTCACACGAGAAGGTCTCTGGATGTGATTTGCAAGGTTTTTCAGGTGATGCAATAAACAATTTCCCATTTTCTTCTATGAAAGATAAAGGCATATGATTTTGGTGAAAGTTAAGTGACATTTTGACCAGTTCTGTTGTAAAGATACTCTGTTCCATGTTGAAACTCAGTAAAGAGAGCTGTACAAAACATTTTTTATATATTGTTCTGGAGGAGGAATAATATTTTTGGACAATGAATATGTAGAAGGGTTATGTCTAGTATGTATAACCTCAAAATTAGTTAGCACCAATCCAATATTAGATATCTGTTACATAAATATTGATCTAATTTAATGCAATACCCTGTATTCTTGATAGTTTTGTTATCAGTATGTATTTACAGACCAAAGCTATTATGAGGTAACCTTTATTTATGGGAGATATTTTCACTGTTATGTTCTGTATACTTATCTAGGTTGTTACCTTCACAATTGCAGCATTTATGAAATAGCCCATTGGCTTTGTGTATGGCACCTCTGAAATGATTTATTTTGTTTCTAGGTTTAACTCGTAAATATGAAAACAAAATTATTCTGGTGGTACCATTCTAAGTTTGTACTGTTTTGTGTACATTAGTAAAAGATGACAAATACCTCTCAGTAAAAACATTTTGGCATTTTGGAGTTCATGCCATTACATGGGGAAATAGATGGGCATATCCAAGAGAAGTTCACTACAGCCTGCACTAGCTGTAAGATAGTAAAGATAGTAAAGAGCTCATATATACTGTAGAAAAACTAAAGTAACCTTAGTAACCTAAAGTAACCTAAAAAGTACTAAAGAAAGCTTAAATATTAAATAAACTATCTTGAACTATAAAAAAGAGATTTGCAAAGAGAACTTCAGAAAAACAAAGGTAACAGTTTACAACTTCTACCCATTTGTCAGAATTAGATACTCAAATCATTTTGCATAGAACACCTTGTCTTGCATTTCCTTTAACAGAGACTAGTAAGAGGAGATGGTTATCAAATAAAAACTGCTCACACAGTTGTTCAGGGGTCTCACTTAGGTAACGGATTGGTACTCAGTGATATTTTGTAAATTTTGGGGAGATCTCACCTTGATGCTGATTTCCTGAGCACTACCAGAATGTGGAATTACTTTTTACACAGGTAATTTTTGTTCTGCATGTCTGTGTGTGTAGTACAAGGCACATTCACTTTTGCAGTATAAATGGATAAAATGGATAGTAATCATGGGAAAAGAGGCAGATAAATATGTAAAGGTTAAGATCCTTTAGTTCAATAAAGAACTTTCACCTGCCACTAAATCCAACTGTGGGTTTAAATCTGAGTGTTAGGTTAAAGAAGGGGTTTATTTGTTGTAGTCCTTATAATTGTAAGAAGGGTTCTTAGAAGAATAACCTAAATGAAAGATTTTCTTTCCTTCTTATATTTCAGTGAGAATATTATACAGATCATGCAAAAAGATGAGAAATTAATAATTGAACAGAATGCAAATGAATGATTTATGTATATTTGCATTTCTGCTTTATTTATAAATGAGAAGTTTATAAGAAAGGCAAGCTGTACACTCATCAGAGCTAGAATGAGTAACCAAGAATGCCAGGTTCTCTTTTAGATCAGTTATTCGTTATTCAAAAAATACTCCACACTCTATATTTGGCTTAAGGCACAAAAGTGGAATGGAGCTTCCTAGTTTAGGTGACTGGGTTGCCTTCCTAATAAAAAAGTTTTCTTTTAGTTCTTCTATTTATAAAACCTTTTCTGTTCATTATATTTCTTTCCTTTTTTTTTTTTTTTTCCAGTTTAGAACATTATCAGTAGCAATGTAATTAATAGAGAGCTTTTAAAAAATTAAATCATGTTCTTTATCTTGATTAAATTATTGCTTTGCTTTCTCATTGAAAAATCACTCTTGGTCAAAGAGGAAGGGGACCTCACCTCTCAAACATGAAGTGACAGCAGTATGGGTAACAAGGAAAGCATGTTTGATATTTCAGAAGAGTAGGAGATACAATGTGGCAAAGATCCTTTCTTCTGTGTTTTCCATGTTCAGGGGGAAATAATTTACTGCAAAAGTTAGAAGGCTTTGATTCATTCTTCATCCTCATTGAGAAAAGAATGTCAGCTGCTTGTTTGCTAAAGTGAGGCTTAGGTTGGTCTCTAATTCATGCTTGGACATAATAACAGTATAAAAACAGTAATAGAAGTTTGTGGTAACTTGGATTGCAACTGTCTACATCTATTAGCTAAATAGCACACGCTTCCATAAAGATCTACTACATGTATGTAATAAAGCTGGATAACTCTAGCAGAAGTAGATTCATGTGCTGTCACACACAACAAGACAGGTAAATAGCCACTACATTTGTTGCCTTGTGTAAAAGCAAAATTTCGTTTTTGTACAGAATTACATACAGTGGTGTGGTTATGTATTGTATTTCTCAAAGATTACAAAACCTGCAGCCCCTCAGCTACTGCTTCACTTACTTGAGTATATGGATGTGGTTCCTTCTGATGTTTTTTCCTCTCTTCTTTTACTCTCACCTCTTTTATGGCTGTTGTGAGAGAGAAATATGTGTGTACTCCTTTCTGACCTGGAATGTTCTTCTACCTCTCTTTGCTGCCCTGTCTTCCTTTCCACCTCTATATAATGCTTTCAACTTTCCTACTATTAAAAATTCAACATTTTATACAGTAAATTTACTTCCTGTCTGCTCCCTGTATGGGGCCACATTGTGAGTTTTTAACTGTTAAAAACTGTGGCTCATAAGAATTTTATACTTATTATACTGAAATACTGTCTGCACTCAGCTAAATTGGGATCCATAATGCCATTGGCTGTCCATGTTTAGGTAACAATTCATACTTCCAAAATCATTGGAGAAGAAATAAGGAGATGAGGGGATGTGAAAATAAT
>VZTN01019585.1:0-16077 GCA_013400515.1 Erpornis zantholeuca | reverse complement strand
CGCCCCGTTGCCGCCGCCCCCGCTACCTCTGCAGCCTCCCTTCGGGCCCGGCGGGGGCAGCCCCGGCCCCGGCAGGCCGGCAGAGCTCAAGCCGGTTCGGCGGTTCATTCCGGACTCGTGGAAGAACTTTTTCAAAGGGAGACGCCACCCCGGCTCCAGCTGGGATAGCACGGCCTCCGATATCAGGTACATCTCGGACGGGGTCGAGTGCTCGCCGCCTCCCTCTCCCGCCCCGCTGCAGCCGGGGACCAAGGCGGTGCCGGGCTCCTACAGAGACCCTTTTGGGGGGTCAGGCGGGAGCTACAACTCTCGGAAGGAGGCCGAGGCCATGCTGCCCTCCGGAGACCCCTTAGGCTCGCTGGAGCGCCGCGCCGGCACTGGGCAAACGTACAGCGAGCGGGTGGAGGAGTACCACCAGCGGTACGCCTACATGAAGTCCTGGGCAGGGCTGCTCAGGATCCTCGGGGTGGCTGAGCTGCTGCTGGGCGCTGCCGTCTTCGCCTGTGTCACCGCCTACGTGCACAAGGACAACGAGTGGTACAACATGTTCGGGTACTCGCAGCCGTACGGATATGGGGCGGGCAGCGCCTATGGGGGATACTCCTACAGCGGGCCCAAAACGCCTTTCATCCTGGTGGTGGCAGGAATGGCGTGGATCGTCACGATAGTGCTGCTCGTGCTGGGCATGTCCATGTACTACCGAACTATCCTCCTCGATTCCAACTGGTGGCCTCTGACCGAGTTTGGGATCAATGTGGCCTTGTTCTTCCTGTACATGTCGGCTGCTATAGTGTACGTAAACGATACCAACCGAGGTGGGCTCTGCTATTACCAGTTGTTTAAGACGCCGATAAATGCGTCTTTTTGCCGTGTGGAGGGAGGTCAGACTGCAGCAATCATCTTCTTGTTTGTCACGGTGATCATGTATCTAATTAGTGCGGTGGTTTCCCTAAAGTTATGGAGGCACGAAGCGGCCAGGAGGCACAGGGAATTAATGGAACAAGAGGTAAGTTATTAGTTAGCGTTTTGTATCTGCCGGGTACCACATGGTGGGGAGCGCTTTTAAGATCTTACCATGGCGTATATGGAGTCGAATCAAGTGTCTTCTCTGCAGCAGGTCTATAGCCTTGAGGTTGAATTTTAACCAGCCTTACAGTATTAGAAGCTGCCAAATGAAAGGCGTTTTTAAGGTATCAGATCCAAAGTCTTGGACACCGTTTTATTTTTCATTTGTTTATAATTCACCTTGAGTAAGAACCTGGCACTGTTCTCTTCGTAATACTGGCCTCTCTTCCTGAGTCAGCTGACGAACTACTTCCTAGTGTTTGTGTTTTCCAAACAAAAGGAGAAACGAACAATGTTCATCTGTTCAGCAGGGTTAGGTGGCTTAAAGCCACCTAGCACTTATTTAAAAACTCTGCTTTCAGCACATCAAGTGCTAGTGTGAATAAACCTAAGAATGTGAAATACTTATTTTTACTTTGTAAGCAAACGTCCAAGCAACTTCTTTATGCCTTTTCAGCTTTCCTCACAACAGTTATCAGCAACTATTAGTACTAACAGCGTTGGCTAGATTATGGTATCTCAAATTTCAGTCAGCCACATCTTTTTCATGTCAAATATTTTGCCTGACTACTGGCCTTGCCCATACTAGAAACGTTCGATACTTGCCTGGTTAATGATAAACTATAACAGTAGAGATTTAACACTCTTACCTAGAGAGATCAAAATAATTTTTGTAAAACTTCCTTCATTTGAAAACACAACAAAAAACCCTTTAAAAATGAGTAAGACTTAATATAACATGAAAATTAATGCGTGTGAAACATACATAAGCCTAACTTAAGGAGAGGTCAGCCTTTACATGATACTAGAAAGAGAGAGAGAGTTTAAAGTTGCATTTCCTCTGCTCTGTGACTGCAGTCTGATTTGCAGCATTTTCATTTAACACTGGTTTCCAATTCACCATCTTGCATAAAACTGAGACTTTCCTTTTGGAAAGTAATTATAATTCTTCAATAAAAGATTTTTAACCAGCTGGTAGTATGTCCTGCAAGAATGAGGTGATTGCCAGAGTTACACACAAGGCGTTCATTCTTCCCTGTAACTATCCAAGTTCTTTTAGTCCAATTACTAAACATTTCTAAGGAGAATACTTTAATAATAGAAGTTAGACTCTGGAGAGTGCTGTGCAAAACAGCTGCAGGTTGAGCTACCGGTTAGTGCACTGTTGTGTGTTCTAGGCAAAGAATTAGGCTCAAAGCGTTAGTGAGTTAACATGGGCTGGAATGTGAAATAATGAAGGAGCTTGGGAAGTGGATGGGAGTATTTCCTGCAAGCTGTTCCTTACAGCTGTGCTTTGGGAAATCCTGCTGTTCTGGGGTTTGAGTGCTTGTTTTCCTTAAACACTCTTTAAATTAGTGGATCTGAAAATATTGCTTGTGCTAAATTTCTTGATACCTAAATATAAATGTAATTTTCTGTACAGTACGATTTTGAAAATGTTTAAATTTTATGAGCCTGTGCTTTTGCATGCTATTTTTGCTGAAAATAAAACTTAGTTCTTTCCTTTTTTTCTTTCTTTTTTTTTTTTTTTGATAGATGAAAACACAATCCACTTTTCCAGAAAAGAAGGTAGGAAATAATAATTTATTTTTCTGTTTACTGGTAATTAATTCTAAATGGTTGTTCTTTCCCTTGTGACTATTTTAATTGATTTATTTGTTAGCTTATTTGACTTGGAAGAGATTAGCTTTAGTTCTTCAAGTTAGTTTGGACAGCATTCTCCTGCCTCGAAGATTCAAAAGAAGCTTGTTAAGAAGTTCCTCCTAGTTAGGCTAGGTTATAAAATACGTAAAATTGTAAAATAGCAGATGTTATGGCTGCCTCCCTCTGTGCTCTTACCCTTTTTTACGATGTGACAAGTTCTGTAGCATTTATCACAGAGTTTGGCAGACATGACTAAAGCAGCAGGTCGTCTGATGCATGATAGGTTTTAGACTCTCATTCCTCCTGGCCATGTGCTTAATTTGCAGGAGAGCCAGTAGAAAGCACAGTGTAGGTACCTTGTGAGTTGAGCTTTTTGGTCTCTGAAACTGCTCCAAAGACCCCCTTGACAATTTTAAAGCACCAGCACTGTTAGTGTTTCAGCCCCACAGAAGTATCATTGCATACACTGCAAAGGTTGTATAGGGTTTCCACAGAAATTATGGTATTAATTTCAGTCTTAAATGTCTCCTGTTAGACACTGTGAATTTATTACCACTGTTTTCTCTGTTGATTCCGTGCTGGATCAGGATCCTTCTGTTTGTGTTCTAACAAGATTCCACATGTTTTTGTTTGGATCAAGGGATGAATTGTGCAACAGGAAACAAGGAGAAAAGAGAATGATTCCAGTTCATTCATAAATTAAATTAATACCAAAGGAAACTTCCTTACACATTTTTCTTAAGACATGCAAACAAATCTTTTCGAACATCCAGAAGTATTTATCTGTACTGCTCTTAGGACAAAATGAAGAAAAATACTGTGTGGCAAGCATTACTGTAACTCATTAAACTGATCTTCTAATTACAATAAGAGTTGTAAGAAATACCTGCAATTTGCTTCTACTGCTCCTCAATACATGTATCTCTGTCTTCAGACAAGTTGCGTATTTTGTGATTTATGTAAAACTGTTTCATTCAGAACAAATTCTTTCTCTTTTAAAACAGTATGAAGATGATGACAGACCAAGAGAAGAAGTCAGTTACAGGCAGCTCAAATCAATGGAAAGAAAACCGGAGCTACTTAATGGTCATATACCTGCTGGCCACATTCCTAAACCTATAGTGATGCCAGACTACTTAGCGTGAGTGACTTGATTTTGGTGAACCAACTTAGAGGAGGATACCTGAATAATGTTTTTCACTCTGCATTTCTCCTATATACACTTGTGGTTTCTCTCCCATGGATGTGCTATGGGAACTCGTAATTGTGTTTTAGGTTAACGTTAAGAAGTAGAGAGGACAGGGCTGGTACCAGTGGCGTAAGACCAGTAACTATAAGTAAGGAATCTTAATTAAAAAAACATCAAATGTTAAATCAGAATGTCATAATCTAGCAAGTACACTAACTGCCAAAGGAGCTGAAGACCACCATACAGATATTAGAGGAAAAAAATAAAGTACATGGAAAATTGCCTTTTTAGGGCCTGAAATTTAACTACTCTTTCTGCTACATGAAATTTAACTACTCATGTTACGCTAAATTTTTAACATGCTCACCTTTAAAGGGTAGGCCTTTCCAGGTATGACATCATAAATTAATTTTTATACTATTTGCTATGGGCGCAAATAGAAACAAGGGAGGTTTCACCTGAATATTAGGAAAATAATTTTCCTTGTGAGGGTGTGCACAGGTTTCTCAGAGAGATTGAGTCTCCATGCTTGGAGATATCAAACACAGTGGTCTAAGTGTTCCTGATTGTGCAGGAGGTCAGATCAGATAACCTCCAGACATCTCTTACAACCTCAACTATACTGTCATTCTCTGGTTTCAATGCATTATAGACATGCAAATTTCAGCAGGTTATGAGATTAGCAAAAAATACAGAAATACACTGTCAAGTTGAAGAGTCTAAATGTTGTTAATAAGTTATATCTCTAAAACTAATTCTTTAAATTTTTTGGTTTTCAGGAAATACCCGGTAATTCAAACAAATGAAATGAGAGACCGATACAAAGCGGTATTCAATGATCAGTTTGCTGAGTATAAAGAACTGTCTATGGAAGTTCATGCTGTATTAAAAAAGTTTGATGAGCTGGATGCATTGCTGAAACAGCTTCCACACCATCCTGAAAGCATATATGTAAGTAGCTGCGAGATGGACTAATGGAAAATAGGAACTGCCTCATACCACCTAATACCACTGACTGTCTTTAGCTAGGGCAAATTGTCTTCTAATGCTGTCTGTGACTTGGTGCAAGAGGAAGTTTCCCCATATGTTACATCTTCTCTGGGCATTATTTAGGGATACCAAGTTGCAGTTAAGATGTATACATGGTTTTCTGGGGGGTTTTGTTTCTTTGTTTCATATTGGTACCTTTTAAGTGAATCACAGTTGATGTATTTTCATTATTTCTCAAGTACAATATTTACATCTAAAATGTTATAACCAGAAGGTATTGATCAGATGAGAATTGTGATGAGTATTGTGTAGAATATACATGAAGGTATGGAGCACACTGAAAGTTTAAAAACCTTTGGTCTCTCATTAGGAACAGGAAAGGATATCAAAAGTTCTGCAAGAATACAAGAAGAAGAAAAATGTAAGTGTTTTTAGATTTACGTTGCTATTGACTCTAATGACTAGCAATGAGAGTGTAAATAGCCAATATTTCGGACACTAGGCAGAATTCAGTATCTCAGAGTATCTGTAGCTATTACAGTCTTCTAAAACTTTGGCAAGGTTGGAACACAACCCATACACTCATGACAAAAAGCAGTTTTGGGAATAATGATTTCAGTAGCCACATGTGGGAAAAAAAACCAAACCACAACTCAACAGTTGAGCATTTTCATCTTCTGAGAGTATGCTTCATCTCTTAGCATTCTGCACTCAGAAGACTAGTTCAGTTATATTCACTGACTGACACAGCCAACAGATGAAAACAGAAAACATAGTCTTTTCCTTAAAAAGAAGTTTTGTGTTTTCTGAGGCGTGGAATTTAGACACTCTCAAAAAGCAATTTTCAGTGTAATCCATGAAGTTTCTCTTTGTGATTTTTAAATGAAGGTAGCAAACGTGCATCTGTGTTCCATTAAAAACATAATGCATTACAAATACCATTTTTTTCTCCATGGAATTCAGAGATTGTGTCCATGTTAGTTAAACTTCATTGCTTTTTGCGGGGGAAGGATTTATTGCACATTTATTGCACTAAAAATATATGTATAAAATCTAAATTATGTTGTAAGATGTCATTTATATTTGCAGATTTCTGTTTTAAAACAGCTCTGTTTACTAAGTAACTACAGCGTATAAAAGCAGACCATCTTCTGGCCTTTCATGAAAGAAGGGGAAACAGGAAATAAGAAAGGGCCAGGGAAAATGAGTGAGATTTCTGAGAATATTTACATACTGTCCTTTTAGTCAAGAACATAATTGATAATAGACTGTTGTTGGAAGAGTCTGAAAACCTAATATATTAATGTAAAGGTTTCTGTATTTTTGGCAGGATCCATCATTTCTGGAGAAAAGGGAACGTTGTGAATATCTGAAGAATAAGCTTTCTCACATAAAACAACAAATTCAGGACTATGATAAAGTTATGAATTGGAATGTAGAAACTTAGCTATGGCTTCACTTCGTGGGTCCTATTTTCTGTTTTTTAAATTTAGCATATTTTAACCTATTTATTTACTCTTTGAACAGTACACTCATGGGGATTACTTAATCACTGTCATATATTTGGATGTTGTACATTACCGATAGTTTTGTATGCAGATCCAGTTGTAATTGAAGTTATGAGATAAGTTAGGAAACTAATTCTGCTTTCATTAGTGCAAATCCTGGCCTCTTTAATATGAATACTTTATTTGAAAATACTGCATTTGCAAACTTTCAAAGCCTACCAGAGAAAGCAGTTTCCAAATACCTTCTGGAAACTGCAGAGAAATGCTGTTAACAATTTTGGATTTTCTTTATATGTGACATCTTAATGCTATCAGAAAGAGCTAAGCTCTTTCTATCTGGGGTTTGATGGACTGCCTAATTGTATTGAATAATTTGGGCAATTCAGAAGCTAGTTAAATAAGAATTTTTGTGTTGTATATCCAAATGCTGTATGTTATGGCAGAAATTATCTTAACTTTTGCCCAACAAGAGAGGAAAAATAGCTTCTTATTTAAGCAGCTAGGGGAGGGGGACTTGGGTTTGTTTTTTTTATTGCCCTCTTCAGAGATGATGCAAGAAATTTATACTTGGCCTCAGAGGAACAGAGGTACAGGATGAGACATATTAATGTTCCATTAGTGTTGCTATAGGTCAGTGTGCTCTGCCTACCTTTTCTGGATCATGCTGTTAGGGGTACATATGTTTAAGGGCTTCACTCTTCATCAGCACATAACAGGACTGTTTGTCTAGCCAGCAGCTGTTAGTGAGCTTGGCATTCAGAGAGTAAGTACAGCAAAATGAATTCTCATTCAAAATATAAATTGTTAGTATCCTCTATAAGGCCAGGCAAAATGTATTAAAAGACATACTTTCCAGAGCATATTTGCATAAATTCAATATATATTTTTATGTTTTCTTGGGGATATTATCCTGGGGATAGGTTTGTATGTGCAAGTATTTTCATAAGCCAGTAAATTTTCTCTTTGTATCATTTTTCATATCTTTATTTACTTTATTGACTTTTTTTACTTACTAAAATTGTTAGAAGCATTAGTAGTTTCTTTGTACAGTTTTCTACGACTGCAATGTGTCTGTTCTGAAATACGTTTTTTAATATTAAAAAAACCCACCAGTGTAGCCATATTACTCTCTTTCTTATAAAGGCATTTTGTTAGAAAAAGGTGCTTTGATTACAATTATTGCAAATTTTTGTTAATGATTTGTTTTTTCTTTGAAAGAAAGTCTTTAACTTTTTGTCCTTAACTTAAAGGAACAACATCAGGAAAGCCGTTTTGAGTTTAGTGTGGTCATGGTAGTACTACCTCTGCTCTTTACTGCTGGAAATGTATTAACATACCTCACTCTGACCACTGCAGCCCTTCTGGTTTTTCAGCTCTTATCATTTACACTGCAATCCTGATGGCCATGCACCCACCTTCATATTTGTAAAATTGACATTGCAATTTTATCAGCCACTTAATTCCAAGTGCTTTTGTGGATAAAGTAAATAGCACAAGATGCCATGGGAACACTGAGAGAATTTGAAAACTTGGCACCTCTTTATTTCAAAGCCTTCAGTCTCATCTGCCTGGAAGGTGCCTCAGTATTTTCATCATTCTGAGAACAGATGGCAGCCAGTGTATGCCTTCTTCTCTCTCTCTCTCTCTTCAGTGCCTCTGTCTCTGGTTCTGGTTTGTGTTCATTTCAAAGGAGAAACTTCTCTTCCTTATAAAGGAGATGGGCCAATTTTTTATGCTTGTGCTGGATACGTGTTAAATTCTTCTTTGTAAGAGAAGTACTTGTCCAAATCTCCACAATCTAAATAAATGACCTCTCACTGTACACGCAGGTTTCTTGTTTTTTCTCAGCGGGCATTGCATCAGTAACAGAAGAAGATTAATGCAAGTTTGAGGACCAACTGGTGTTCATAAAGTGCTAACAATAAGATGACTGATGTTTTCTTTGGAAGATGCATTGTCTACATGCTTAATAGGTCTTCTTTCTGTACGGCTGTGAGACCCAGCTCCGGGCTCCTTTTGGCAGTGGTCTGAGTTTCAGTCTATGAGAAACTGGCTCCCGGTCCCTCAGACAGTGTCTGCATAGCCTGTGGAGAGCCATCATGCTGCTTCTTTCCTGCAAAATTTCCAATAAATGGATTGGGAAGAGGGAACACCATATCTGTGCCTGGAATGAGGAAATTAAGCAGAAACATCTGTATGTGGTTTCTCTGTTTCCCAGCAAGATGCTACAGGTGTGGCCAAGTAGATTTTCCAAATGCTGGGGAGAGAAGCTGAGAGAAGAAATACTCCTTTCTGCCCTTTGGAACCTTGTGGGTTCCAAACAGGGTTGGTGTAGGGCACAACAGAAGTAAGCTGCCATGCTAAGGTTTGGAGGCCAACCTAAGGCCACAGCAACATGTTGCAACCATTACAGTAACTTACTTGCTCAGTCCTGTGTCTCTTACAGGCCTCAGGACTGCTAAAGCACTTCTGGTATGTACAGTCTGTGCCCTGGTTTTGGTCTGACCTACAAATGGAGAACTGTAAAGGGTCTTGTCAACAATGCTATAGACATGCTGAAGAAAAATTACTAGTCTAAAATTAATCTAACATTTTCATCTCTCAGAGAAATTGAGATAAATGAAATAAGAACTAATGGCTGTTAGCTGAAACAAGTTTGAGCAGCACAAAATTAGGAGGAAAGTGAAGGAGAATCCCTCAATCTGAGTTACCAGCAGAACTGTCAAGGAAAGTGGCCTCTTGATATTCTGAAAGAAGGCATACTCCAGACAAAATGAACGTTTTACGTGATTATCACCTCAAACTCTCTGTGCAGCCCAGTGAATCCACACTTTTGCTTGTATGCTATGTGGTTTTACTCGTGTGACTGGGCTTTTGCAGAAGTTAGTTAATACGTGAATGAATTACCAAGGAATACTGTCCTACATCAGTGGGCATGCCTTTAGTTACAGCCTGTCTTCAAATATGAGTGTATACAACAAGTTTTATCCTTCAGTCTTCCTGTTAGAAAATGCTTGCCTGGCTCCACAGATCTGCAAAGCAAGATGGTCAAGGTTTTCAGTGTTTCTACAAACAAAATGGTTTCTAAACTGGATTTTTGCTTCTTCTTGTCTTTGTAAGCAGTTGGGTATCCTCAGTCAAAACAACTGTGGCAAGATTGGCATACTTTTTACTAAACTGTATATTTTTTCAGGCCAGAAAAAATGGTGCCTAACAAATGTACCCAAAAATTTGTCTTGCACAATAGTGTGACTACCTTTCATGACAGCATATTGACTATAAATACTCATGGTAATGAACAACCTAATTGTTCTGAAATTGTAAAATAAGGTATCCAGTATATAATTTATTAATTTCAAAATTGTGGTGGGATTTCAAGCACTTGTACGATCATGTTTTAAAAAATTACTGTATATCCTGTATTCCAGTCCAGCACTGAAATTCTTGGCCTGGACAATAAAATATACTCCTGTTCTGAGAGAAGTCTCATTTCTCACTTCATTTATTAAAATTGTCAGCTTGCAGCCATTTTTCATTTCAGTGTTTTAGAGATTGGACTTTTCCCTTCTAAAGAAATAGATGGTGTATGTTCTAGTGGGAGTTGATCAAACTACAACTATTTCAGTTCCAGGAAGCAAATCCCGCCTTTTCAAAGAATTCCTGTTTTCCTGTCTTCAGATTGCTTTCCTTCAAAAAAACAATTGATTTTTTCCCAGGTATGTAACTGAAAGTTAATTTTTCCTCTCTTTCCATTATAATTGTATGTTGCTCCTGATAAATGCAACAAGATGAAGGGTAGAGAAGTAGTTAGTTTTTCCCCACTCATGTTTCAAGAATTATTACTACTGTTTACATGTTTTCTTCCTCATTCATTGTCTTACGTGGATGCAGAGTGAGACTCCTTAGAAACGGATGCTCAGAAACTTTCCTGTAATTCAGAGGGTGAAGCCCAGTCTTGGCACATTTCCACTGTATCCAGTAAAGTTTTAATTGCTCTGCAGAGCGATTAGCTCAGCTCTGAGCTAATCCTCCCTGTGGTGCTTATGAAATGGAAACTCTCGGTGACATGAGGTGAATACCCAGAATTTTTTTAGGTAGATGCAAAACATCATTATGTAACATCATATTCAAATTACGTGAAACTTCTTGCTTTTGCTGGCAGTGTGATAGATGGCTGCCTTCATTAACCGGCCGATGAGCATAATTATGTGTTAAAATCCAATTCTTTTTCCAGTTTCCTGCGTTCTTCTATTAATTATTGAAAATGCTTTAGTTAATTGGAGAAGTGCCGCCTAGACCCAGACAGTGCCATGACGCTGGAGGCTGTGCCTGGAGACACGAGCGAGGGGCCCCCTCACAGCGACGCCAGCGCGGGCTCCACGCTCGCACGAGCGATGTTTCCGTGAGGCGTCTTCCCTACGCATCGTCCTCTCCGTGTCCGCACTTGGAGTATTTCCATGATGTTGTGGAAAACACAACGGAACGTTCCCGGAACGGTCGCTCCGCGGCCCGGGCGGCGGCCGGGACGGTTTGACGGCGCACCGAGGCGGAAGAGGGCGGGCCTCGACGTGTCCGGAACGGCAGGGCCTGGCGGCGGGCGCAGGCCTAGACTCCTCTCAGTGTCCTGTGGTTCCCCTCAGCCGCCCTCGGCTCCCCTCTCACCCCCGTCTTACTTTCCCAGTCCCCCTCTTCACCCTTGAACCCTCTCATCTTCCCTGAGTTCCTGTCGTATTCCCTCAGCGCCCCGCATCTCTCCTCGCCCCCCCCCCATCCCCAATCCCACTTAGCTCCCTCTGCGCCCACTCAGCCGCCCTCAGCGTCCGCAGAGATGGATGACGAACCCGAGCGGACCAAGCGCTGGGAAGGAGGCTATGAAAGAACATGGTATGTTCTTCCCCGCTCACCTTTCTTTCCTTTCTGGCTAAACAGGAGGAAAAATCTCCCCTCTGCCCACTGTAACAGTCTGTTTTGCGTAGGGAAATTCTTAAGGAAGACGAATCCGGGTCGTTGAAAGCAACCATCGACGACATTCTCTTCAAGGCAAAGAGGAAAAGGTACTTGGTGTGGCCACGAGCCTGCTAATAGTACTGACCTGGTCAGTTATAAGGGATTGATCATCCTCAAGTCATCTGGGATGAGTTAAGCGTAAGGCATACTTGCCAGATTTGTTTATGTCCTTTCTCCTTTAGAGGGGCAGGTGCATGCCAGAAAAAAAAGGTGAAAAATAAATTTTTGTCTGTAATCTAAACACTGAATATATACAGGCTAGGTATCCCATGTGTATGCAAGCTATAGGTCTGATGAAACAGTGCAGAGCACTGCAGTTGCAATCTGCATAGCTTAGAGAAATCTTCCAGCATTTTTTTTTTCACATACAAATCAGAAATCACAGGATAGTTTGGGTTAGAAGGTACCTGAAAGATCATCTCACTCCAACCTGCCATGAGCAGGGACACCTTCCACTAGACCAGGTTGGTCAGAGCCCCATCCAACCTGGCCATCCCCTCCCAGGGATGGGGCATCCACAGCTTCTCAGGGCACCCTGTTCTAGTGCCTCACCACTCTCAT
Source organism: Erpornis zantholeuca (assembly GCA_013400515.1). Lineage (NCBI taxonomy): Eukaryota > Metazoa > Chordata > Aves > Passeriformes > Timaliidae > Erpornis > Erpornis zantholeuca. Next base: position 4,113 of record VZTN01019585.1, on the reverse strand, counting down.
GGTAAAAGCATGTTTATCTCTAATCTAAATGGACCCTGTTTTAGTTAAAAACATTGCCCCTTGTCCTATCACAACAGAATGGCTTTTGGTACCATGGATTTCTATTTCAAATTTCTAGAAAAAATTGCTAGAAAAAAACCCCTAAGTTTCGCTTTATTTCAAGTTATGTTAAAACTGGATTTTTGAGATTTGGATAAAATTTTAAAGTTGCATTAGATCTGGTAGGAAGAAATAGTTCTTACTTGTTTTCTGAGAGGTGTGAAATCTGTGATTGAGTTGTGGAGTTTTTCAGTTTGAACAAGTCTGCAGTTTGTTACTGCTATGTATTTGCCAGAAGTCTGGTATTGGATTTGTTTTGGACTTTTTTTTTAGGAGCCATTCACTCTTTTGAATTTGACTTAAATTCTTCTGTGTTTTGTTAGACTCTATGAACACCATGGACAAGTTCGTCTTGGAATGGTATGTTAATATCCTAACCCTCTTTTGTCCTTAGTCCAAAACTACTTGGCCAGAGGTGGTATTCTGGATCTGAAATACACTTCTGGTGGCATAACAAACTTCATACCAAGCCTTTTTGTTTCCACTTTTTTTTTTAACATTCTTTGTTCGTTGGCAGTGTGGATGTGAAGCATGGCTATTCAGGGTTGGTGGTTTGACACATGGGGTGTGTTTGGCGACAGCAGTCAGATCACATGCACTCGCACTGTCCATTTCTCTTCATGTAAAAATGCATAATGGAAATGCGTTGTAAATAACCACATTGCTCTGTGCAATGCTGAGCTCTTCAGATGAAGACATGAGTGTTCAAGCTATGCACATTTTGTAGCTAGTCATGAGAGGAGAACAGTGCATTTTTCAAGAGAGGGTTTTTTTTCATTTTAAGAGAAAAGTGGAAAAATGTGTTATGTTGGTCTGAGGGACAGCCCTTCTTCTCTGGGCTGCACCAAGAACAAACAAAGTCCATTAATTGAGTGATAGAGATCAGAAGGCTTTTAATAAGAATATTTAGATGAGATATTTACAATGAAACAGACAGATGGGAAAGNAAGACATGAGTGTTCAAGCTATGCACATTTTGTAGCTAGTCATGAGAGGAGAACAGTGCATTTTTCAAGAGAGGGTTTTTTTTCATTTTAAGAGAAAAGTGGAAAAATGTGTTATGTTGGTCTGAGGGACAGCCCTTCTTCTCTGGGCTGCACCAAGAACAAACAAAGTCCATTAATTGAGTGATAGAGATCAGAAGGCTTTTAATAAGAATATTTAGATGAGATATTTACAATGAAACAGACAGATGGGAAAGGAAGAGAGAGATTCCTTCAGCCTGCTCGGCTTCTGGGATCCTCCCTGTCTCTCTGTCTGTCTCTGTCTGTGAGAACAGAGCAGAAGAACTGTCAGTGTACAATTACAAAGTATGAAAACAAATCCCAAAATAGAAGTGGTTTTTTTTGGCCAAAGAAACAATCTGAGATATATGAAAAACAGTGCAACATGTAGAAGAAGAGCAGCTGCAATAAGTATATCTTATCAAACTGAAAACAATCTGACAACTTCAAGGCTGCAAGAACCAGTGAGGCACAAAAGTGCCTAAAGAAATCTTCTCAGGGTTAGCAAGTGTTACTTTTCAGTTGATGTTAATTGCACCACTCAATATATTGAATTTTCTCTGATAGAGGTAGTGGTTTTTTAATGTAAATGGAATAATGAATTCATTTCAATATGTACTCTGTGAGTGATTTTCACATATGGTGGAAATGCAGATGCGTCACCTTTATGTGGTTGTTGATGGATCAAGAACAATGGAGGACCAAGACTTAAAACCGAACAGACTTACTTGCACTCTGAAGGTATTCGTGCAATCAAAAGCTTTTTCTTACTAAGCTGCCGTTTCTCTGTGAAGTGGTTGCATTTTGCATTTTAAAAAATTGCAGTCTCCTTTATGTGGATAGCCTCATCTCTCATCCCTACATTTTTCTCCTTCCTTCTGATGCTAGTCTGTCACTTTGCTGTTTTTTGAATAGTAAAATCTGTGTGACATTATTTTGCCTTGCATATGTACTTCTGTACAGTAAAAACACTTTGTGAGGGCCTCTTATGGGAAGACACATTTGGAGACTATTTGGATATGAAGTGATGCCCATAATAAGGGGATGACATGTTTTAATTATGCATGTAGAATTGGTTTATATATTTTTCTTACAGTTGGGGCTTTTTTATGAATTCTTACTTGAAAGGATGCTAGATGGGAGTTGAACTGGATTGCTGTTGCAGATTGCGGAGGACTTGAACTATGTACACTGTGTTCTATATGGTCTTCTCCAACAATGCTAAAGCATGAAATCCTGGATTTTGATGGTTTTGTACAGACCAGTGCTTTTTTGTAAACCTCCATTTGAACCAGGAGGAACCTAGAACTTGAACACAGGAAGTGAATAAAATAAGGGAGGAGTAGTTTCTGAAATCTACATGGCATTGGTTACATGAGATGAAGGAGGAGGGGTAGGGTGAAAGAAGAATGGAAAGGAAAGGCTCATTCCCCCATTTTGTGTTACCCAAATTTTCTTTTGTTTTTTTAGTGATACTAAATGTTTTGCAAGTATCACCTACTTAATGCATGTGGAATAAAAGTGTAATTAGTATTTAACTGTCTTAACTTTTCTTTATAGTTACTGGAATATTTTGTTGAAGAGTACTTTGACCAGAATCCTATTAGTCAGGTATGTACAACCATGCAAGAAATAAATAACAGAAAACCATTTTAAAAAATAGTTTTGGTTATAACACTACCTAGTAAACTGTTTTCAATTTATATGTACCTTCCCATCCTTTATTCATCAGTCTAGTGAAATTCTTGTTTCTGCCTGTTTCTGGCATGCATTCAGAATTTTAGAAGATTCCTTTTTGTACCTTTTAGCAGTAATAATGAAAATACAGGAGTTATTGTTAACTGATGCATCATGTTGTGCTGCTGTTTTTATACCTAAAATAAAACTTGTATAGACTTGTATGGTTAAATGATTCTGGTCCATAAAGAAGTAAAAAAATATAGTAAAATTCTAAATAAACTTGTTTTAAAACTTCCTAAGAAAAGTTTTGTCTTTTTTTCTTCCTCTTTTTCAGATTGGCTTAATTGTAACCAAGAGTAAAAGAGCGGAAAAAATGACAGAACTCTCAGGTAGGGAGGTAGTATTTTTTTCTTAAATTGGAGATGTTTTTATCCGTTTCATTGATGTCAGAAGTTCTACCTGATACACTGCTGAAAATGAAGTTGTTCTCATAATTTGTTTTCATTTAAAAGATAAATATTGCAAGTTGTCTGAAACCATAGTCTTTATTTTGATCTGTTTTGATCCAGAATTGTCATTGTGTGCTTGTTTGCGATCAAGTCTTGACCAGAATGCAACTCAAATATATTCTGTTTCCCCTATAGTCAATTTTCTACCCTGTTTGTTAATTCTGTATGTTGCAACATCTGTGTATTTTGTGAGATCTGATCAGATGTTAAGAAGTCAGGGTTTGTTTGATTCCTGCCTGCTGTTTTGCCAATCCCTTTGGCTTCATCAGGCTTCATTGAGGAAATTGAAGATCAATCAATCTTTGAACCGTACTTTGAGGAAAACAGAGGAAACAAAACTCTTTTTCTGTTTGTGGCCCACTTTGCACTCATGTTGAGTGCTAATGATACCCAACAAAGTGGTTTTATTCTTTTTGGCTTCTAAACTTTTTTAGCAACTGAATGCCTATAAAGTAAATGTCTCTTTTACTGTTTTCTGCATTCTGATCAAGATACCAATTTCTAAGGAAAAATACAGACCAGTCCCACTTTGAAAGCTCTTGTTATACAAATACCTTCATTATATATGCAGTTTAAATATTTCAGTTTTTTGACGTGTTCTATCAGTTAAATTTATTGTATTTTTTTCACTTACAGGAAACTCAAAAAAACATGTAACTGCTCTGAAGAAAGCAGTGGATATGAACTGCAGTGGAGAGCCTTCTCTATATAATTCCCTAAATTTGGCCATGCAGACTTTAAAGTTAGTGTATACATGGAGTTTTTTGTTTTCTTTGTGGTTGTGACTTTTTTGAGAGACAGGGACAGAATTTTTTGTAAGT
>VZTN01019580.1:59920-73393 GCA_013400515.1 Erpornis zantholeuca | reverse complement strand
TATATATATATAATTTTTAAAAAGTTGTTTATGGCCCCCATATATTAAACAAAAATAATGTTTTCAGGTGTTGGAATCTTTTTTGCCTTTGTATAGTTACTGTATTATATCTCTGTAATCTGCTTTTGAAATATTTACCAAAAATTACTTTAACAAGAATTTCTCTGTCCATGTGTAGAGGATTTTGGAAGCTGATCTGAGAAATAGCAGCATGATTAGGCATTTTTTTCTTGTTTTTTTTGCATGTGCATTCTCATGCATACCATGAAACAATGCATGGCATTGAAAATGTTAGAAGTGAATGCTCAAAATTCAGCCTGAATTTTACTTGCCTATGAGGGAATGTTATTTTGTGGTCACAAGGCTCCTACTGATCTGTGAGTTTGTTCTTCAAAGGATCAAACAGCCCTTCTGTCTAGAAACTTGGGAGACACTGGCCTGAGAGATGCTCTGGATTAGATGAGGATTTTGGGAGGCGAAATGCCCTGTGATTTACACATCCCTTCTCTCTCTTCCTCTCCAGCAGCCTAAGCTAAATCCAGCAGGCACTGACAAGTCTCAGTTCCCCCTTCCCTCACCATAAACTTCTCCTGCTGCTTTTGCTTCCAGCTCTGGCACTTCCCTGCCCCTGCAGGGAGCCAGTGCAGGAAACTAACTCTACCAAGAAATCAGAAAAGAAATCAGTGTTGGTGCAATAAGCTAAGCCAGCTCTCCGTGTGGTCACACAAGAGGGAATGAATGGTGAGACCACAGCCACCCTGGCTGAGGTTGGCTGAATGGCTCCTCCTGTCTCCCCATCCCTGCAGTGGGAATGGTTTTTGCAGTCCAGGGAGTGAAAGGTACTGCAGTGGGTGTCTGTGCTTTGCTCATTGTTTACTGGGGTTTAACAAGCTGTCAGGCTGGGAATGGATAGCTGTTCTCCATAGGAAATTTGGGTTCATTTCTAGACAGTTGTTTAAAAGCCACAGCATGTAGGAAGACTGCAGGAATGTTCTCACTATCACAAAATCTTTGGGTACCACAGGCTAGTAACAAGGATGCTGGTTAGAGCTTTTATGCAAAAATTCATTGGTGTAATGCTATTATGAGAGAATTAGCAGCATACTGACTTCTCGTGCCTTTTCTCCATAGGAGCAGCAGCAAATTTCAGTTTCTTTGGCTGGATTAAGTCGGTTTTGATCACTTCATGCAGGTTGGTACCAGTCACTTGGCAGTGACCAACACACTGCTCATTGTTCCCATGACCCACTAATGTGCACAGAGAGGGCTGGAAGAATTGACTTGCTTATTATCTTATGCAGTCTTTCTGTCCCTTCTTGCATACTGCGAGTTATTCTTACTGGTAAAAAGAGCTGTTTGCTCCCATTAACCTGGCCTATGGTTGGCTGTGCACATGGGGAAGCAGGAGTCTCCTCTGCTTTGTGTGTCAAAATGTCAGCCAATAACAGTACCTGGGTGCCTGAAGCTTTATCTTGCCCCAAAGGTCTGTGCTCAACCTTTATGGCTCAGGTTGAACTGGAAAATCTGAAAGGGAATGAGAAATCGGAGACTCCTTCCCTTCCACCCACCATTCACTGAAAGAGAATTCCTTTGGTAGTGTGGAATAGGCACAAATGGCAGCTGTGTTCAAGTTTCAGAGAGGAAATCTGGGGGCAGGGAGCTGCAATAACTTCGGGGCAAATATGATGAACAGGGTCTTTGGTGAAGGAACCATTCACTATTGAATTTCCATGGGACTGCAGTAGCATTGTCTTGTGGTTTTGATTCCCAGAAGAGCTTAAGGGTTTTGGTTGGTTGGTTATTAACTAGTTATGTTAATCTTATTTGATGCTATTAATTATTAATTCCATTATGTTGGGTTTCCTATAGCAGCACCTCTACCTCTGAGCAATGGGCTTTGAGTTTCCCAGTCTCTTAGGTTTCTTTTTTGTTGGGGTGACTGAACACCGTAGTGAGGACTGTGCAACATGAGCTGCCATGCATTATATTTGCTGACTTGGTGGCTCCTTTAAAATAAATGAAGGTCCAGACAATTAAGCACATTGGTCTGTCTTGCCAGGTCCTGTCTCTGCCCACAGTTCCTACAACATCACCACATGCTTTTCGTAGCAGAGGTGGTTGGGGAGAGAAGCCAGAGGTGAGGGATCTCTCTGAGGTCCTCATGGCAGGTCTTAGACATAATAGCGCTTAATCTATAGCTTAATTTAAACCATTTAACAAAAGATTCCTGTGGAAGTTATTATAGCACGACAGTAACTCACTTATAAGCCTAACATACAGATCTAAAGTACTTAAGAATCTAGGAATGCAGCAGTCAGAGTACATTTGCTACAGCATGTTCACACGCACGCACACAGACCTAAAGAGTCGGTTCAAGGTGTGAACCTGTGAAAAATCCCCTTGAGTTCAGTGAAGTACTCATGTTGGATGCCTTTGCATCTTCTCAACAGGTGAAGGGCTAAGCCTCGAGGAGTGGGAAAACCAGCTCAGGCTCCATCATCAGTGTTTATCAGTGGTCCTCCAAGTATAGAAAACTTGAGAGATTTCTGCTCTGGGAGGCCCCACTCTGAGGGAGGTGCTGGTCTCAGACCACTGTGGGCCAGGAGAGTTCAAAGGGTCTCACTCTGGACTGCTGCTGACAGTGTAGCAAGAGAGTTGGCTTTGGTCATACCAGTTTTCCATGCTGGCCCCAGTTTGGGTCAGTAACTTTCTTTGAACATTCTGTAAAAAAATGTTGTTCCACTTGGGTTGTTACTCATGCAAAACAAAAAGTTTATGAGGATATTTATTAAAAACCAGGAGCTGTTAGACACGATAAGTTCCCTGGAGCAGACAAAGTTTCTGATAAGCTCAAGAGGAGCTGAGGCCAGGTGCTATCTGTCAAGGCTGAGGCCTAACAAGCATTTCTCAGATCAGAGCGCAGCCCAGGGGGCAGGGGGTGTGGGGTGCACCACCATGTACGTTTTCTGCTTATCTCATTTGGAGTAAGGGATTGTTCCCTGTCCCTTTTCACAACATATGCTGGACTGGTGGCACCAGCCCAAGCCGAGGGTGAGGAGTTGAGACTGGGAACAGAGTGTGTGGGGACACGCTGAAATGCTGCTCATGGTGCAGTGAGCCAGACCCTGCTGCTTCATATCCCGGGCAGTTGTGTCTGCTTCCACCCCAGGCAGATTTGTGGCTGGTCATTTTAGCTCAGTGCCTCTGTGATGGTAGAACAGCATTTTCCCCTCAGTTGTTCTTTGGCGCCTCAGTTGTGTCTCCTGGCCATTGTCAGAAATCCCCATGGGAGCCTGGTTGAGGTGTGAGGCTTCATGGAGAATTACCATGTGTGGAAAGGATCCCTGCCTCTTGAGTGGAGAGGTGCTGTTGTCACAGGGGGGTTTTATCTTTGGGTTACCAGACCAACAGGGTCCTTGGTGTTTTGGTTGGTGCAATCAATGAGCAAGGACCCTGCCAAGGAGGGCTGAAGGGAGATCTAGCATTGCCCAAGGTGGAAACTGATCCTGTTTCTCTCTCCTCAAAGAGTGCAATCTCTGGGTCAGCCAGCCAGCTTGGTCACCTTATCCCAGTGCCAGGGCTCCTGCTCATACTGGCACAAAGCCAGCTTGGGCTCTGCTTGGGAGTCGGGTGGGTCATTTTGAAGCCCATCTATGTTGTGCTGCAAGAAATTGCATTGAAGTAATTTAGAGATTTTTTTCTAAACCCTGAAATCCAGTCAAGATATTTTAATGAATTGGAGAAAAATAATAAATCCCATTAGACTACAAGGGAGTTGGAGGCAGCCAAGGGTTCTTGACACCTCTAAGGCTCTTAGGTGCTGGGTGAGGTCTTAGTCAGTGCTATATTGGTCTTACAGATTTGATTTAGAAATGCCAATAAGGTTTTCTTAAAATCAGCTTCAGGGATGAAGAGATTGCAGGAAAATATCCCATTTTATTTAAAAGTTACAAAAATTATCGCAATTTTTTTGTTGCTTAGTAAACTATAAAAAGGATATTTTTCATTAGAAATGGTTTGTGCTCCTTCTTCTCCTGCACAGTGTGGAAGGTGTTTGCCATAGTCAATATCCAAAGAGGAAACCCATTTGTTAAGAAAATGTATATTTTGCAGTGTTTATTTGGGGAAAGGGAGTACATTTTTAATGTGCCTTCTAAGAAAAACGCTTTCAGGTTAGCTCTGTGCCTCCAAAGGGCAGCGAGGACTTAGCCTCTCTTGGAATCACCCTGCCTCGTTAGCACAGCTGGGAGCGTGGCTGGTAATGGATAACAAACGAGGGGTGATGCAGGCAGCTCTGCTTCTCTGTTTGCAGGAGAAGGCCATCTCCCAAGGAGCAGATCGTGGTGACACCGTCCTTTGCAACAGTTGGCATGGAGACCCGGCAGCTCACCGAGGAGAACGCAGACTTCGCCTCACGGGACCGATATCACCAGTCCTCACTCATCAGCAGAGAGGAATTTGGGAGCCATTTCCAGTGAAGGACACACACACACAATCAATCCGTTACTTCAAAAAGCATTTAGAAGTGCTAATGGCTGCCACGGATGCCTTGTGAAATACTTGAATATATGTGCAAAGGATGTCAATAGCTATTTATGGATTTGAGGCTTGTTTGTTTATGCAAACCACAACATTGCTGGGCTTCAAACCTTACCCAGACTGAGGGGGAAAAATGGAAATGAAGGAGCCAGTCCAGGGAAGTGATGAGTTACTGAGGACAGTATAACCCTCTTAAAGAATTCAATTATAAGCCCTATTGAGTTCTAAAAGAGGTTGCTGCTCTAAAAGCTTACAACAGCCCATTTCAGATGTCCTCTGGGTGACTGGGGACGCTCAGCCTGGGAGCAGTGATGTTGACAGCAGGAGCCAGTGCCCCACTCCCAGCTGTGCCACGGATGGATGCGACCTTCCAGGTCAATTCACTTCTCCTCTCGGCATGAATTTCCCTGCTTGCAATACAGTAATTTTCTACCTCAGCATTTCAATTACCAAGGTCTTAGAAAGTACTTTAAGGCATTAGACAATAGGCCAGAATCAGTGGCAAGTATGAGAAGATTATGAAGTATATTCACAACTGAAATTGGACATTTAAATGCAGTAATGCAGAATAATGACCTCTTCCATAGAACTGTGAAATTATGTCTTAGAAGCTGTTCATAGTTATTTCCCACATCCTTTCTAATGTGAGACCTGAGATCTAAGGAAATAGCTGGGCCCACTTAGAGCGTCTCCTGGCTAAAGGGACAGATGATTCAGAATTGCTCTAGCAAAATAAGTTCAGGCCCAGCACCACACATCAGTTCTGACATTACGAGTAGAGGGAAATCACTGCCTTTCACTTTTTTCATCTCTGATAATTTCAGCCTTCATATTATTTATTTCTCCTTCTGTCCAATAAAAGCCTGAGACACAGGAACTCCTCTCCATCCTTTCTATGGGCACCCTCAAAGCCTTTGAGCACCATTCCACTTGCTTGTGCTCAGTGTCCTGACATTACTGGGTGGGGGGGGTGGGTCCCATCCCATGGTCTGGCCAGCTGCAGCTTTGGCTCTTTCAGTTTTCTTACAGAGGGAGGCACAGGAGGCTTTCTGCTGACACGGAGAAAGGAACCACCTTGGTGCACTGGAGAAAGTGTATTCATTTTTCAAGCTTGCAGGTCTTTGTCTAAGTGCTTTTAACCTTAATTACCTTGATAGAGGCAAGAGGGAAGTTGTGTTTGTGTGACCAGCTCTGAGTCACCTCAAATTTGTCATTCAGCATTGGAAAGACTGCTTCCAGGATTCCCTCCTGCCTGCCTCTTCCCGAGGTTTCCAGAGAGTCTGGATCTGTTGTGTGGGTTGCAGGTCAGTGTTGAAGCTTCCCCTGGATTCCCTGGGGCCAGTGGCTCCTGAGAGCCCTCCCTGTGCCTGTAGCATCCTTAACCTTGGTAGATGCCCCTGTTGTGCAGACTTCAAACTCTCCTTGGTGTTGCCCCACTGCTGGCAAGCTGCTTGGTGCTGTTATATTTTCCTACCCAACCATAATGCCACTGCCGTAAAATCTTGTATTTCATAAAGTCTGGTCACATGCGTGGTGTCTTTCATCCCAAGCTGAGGATTGCTCAGCCCAGCATTTCTCTGTACAAAAGAAAATCCCAGAGCAAGGCATGAAGAGATTAATAGGCAGAAATTCCTAGGTAACTTCTTTCTTAGCTGCTAAACAATTTAATTCCCTTCTCAAAGTAAGACATGAGTTAGAAGATCCAGAGAGGGAAGGTCCTTGGCTGTGTACCTTGCTCGCTGAGGAGTTGCACCAGTTGAAACCAGATGATTTGGTGGAGAGTATTTACCTCTTCAACACTGTGACCCCTCCTCATCCCCACAACAGGGATGTGATGGGCCCCTTAGTCCCCCTTGGTCTAGCAGTGTGGGGAGAAGGTCCCACAGTTCTGCTTTCAAAGTGTGCAGCAGCTGTGTCCTTCTGACACCACCGTCCAGCAGCCCTTGGCACCTGAGCAACCTCTGGAAACATTCCCGTTTGTGTGCTGGTGAAGGCTTTGCTGGCTGCAGGGGAAAGGCACTGTGCCGCCATGCAGGCACCTGGTGAGTGGACTGGTGGGGGGGGGATCTGGAGGGCTCTGGGGTGCAGAGGTGGGCTGTGCCTTGGTATTCCTGGAAAAAGTGGCAGTTCTGGCATCAGTGCCACATTGCAGCTCTTGAGACCTGGCAGTGGAGGAAATGCTCTGCATTTCCTGTCCCAGGGGTTTCTGGTCTTTGGGCTCCACGTGCTGCTGCTGCAGAAACTCTGCCACCACCTCCACTGGCACCTCCACCGGCGCAGCAGGAAGCAGCTCCCTCCAGCACCCGGTGAGCACAGGTGCCTGGTCCCTCGTTCGTACCCACAGGGAGAAATGCCTCTCACAAGGCTGATTTCCTTGCTGCTTCTCGGGTCATGAGTACAGCAACCTTCCTGGCTAACGCTTGGAAAGGGACATGCTGATCTTCCCTGGAGCATTAGCTCTGGTGTAGTCTGTTGCTGTTGAGGTGGACATGACACACACAGACTGTGCTTCGGACAGTGTGCAAAAAAGCCTTTATTAAACAAAGCAGATTCTTTTTATAGACTTTTGGATGTTATTATTCGTGTTACATCATTATTGGCTACTAAATTACTACAGTAGATTCATTGGCTATTGTTAACTACAATATACTACCATTGGCTACCTATAGTATAAGCATTCAAGCATTCAGAAAAATACCAGGTGTTGATATGTTGCTGTTTTTCTTTTTCTATTGTTTAGTTTTCTTGCTTCTGTTGAATCTACATTCTGATTGTTTTTCTTCTCCCAGACTTTTCTCACGGTCCTTCTCCAGCCAGAGTAACAGGCCTAAGCCATGATTTTACAAAAGCAACAAGGCTTTCATTTTACAAGGTTTTACCTATATGCAATAGTAGTCAACAGTAGGAGTGGCAGGAAGCCTTGTTTTAGCAGCAGTAGTCCTGCAGTCGGAGTAACATTGGAGACTCCATAAATCCAGGCCCTGTGGATACACAGGGCTTTGCACATCAAGGAAACTTTTCCATCAGGAAAGAAAGAAAAAGGTTGTACAACTAAAGATTGTGGTGTCATGGCAAAAATGGCTGTAGCTTTGGTAGCACTCCAAAAAAAAGGGTGAAATTAGGGGGGCAGGCATTTATCAGCTTTAGATTTCGTGGCTGAAGGGAAGAAATGTCAGTGGGGACTGCTCCTGTGAGTGATAATGTGCTGCTTTCATCCCCTGAGAGCCAAGCTATGTCTCCACATGCTGGGGCTTTCTTGAACCTTCATTTTTCCTGAAGATGAGTTTGGGATGCAACTCTGAGCATCATATGCCCTGTTGTTCATCAAGGTTGTTGCAGCTTGACTAAGGTAATTATGGAAAGGCCTTACTGTTTTTTAAGCCATGTGAGCTTTTTTATCATCTATAATTATTTTCCTTTTAGTTTGAAATTCGGTTTTTAAATTATTATTATGATGCAAGAAATCAAAATGTTATGCAGTGGGTCAAGGTGTGAAAACATTTTGTTTTGAGAGAGATGTGGATATGGCATGGTTTTGGAACATGGATTTGTTCCTTTTGAAGACTCCAGCTGTAAACTGGGGGCTCTACTTTTTGATGGTTTCCTTTGCAGAGCATATAAGCACAGAAGGAGATTGAGGATAAATATTTTATTACTTGCCTTGCAGTACTCCCTGGAAGCTCATGCTGCATTTGTGATCCCTTAGCACTAAGAGGGTCCAGAAACTGGAATTTTCTGCCTCAAAAAACTTGCAGCACAAATAATCAGGACTAAGAATGGGCAGAAGAAAAGTGAAGTTTTGTTGTGATATTGGCATTAAGAGAGTTTCTCAGTTGGTATGAATTGTCATCCACCTGGATCTGTGTTCCATTAGGAGTCTGAACAGAGAGAATCAAGCTCATTAAATCCATATCTTAATTCAAACTTGTCTTTTTTTTTTTTCTCTCTCTCCTCTTGGCTTCTCTTGATCAGTTTTGAGTTTTCCTTGGGTGGTTATTGCTGGATGTGGTGGCCAAAATATCACACACCTGCCATGGTCACTTATTAACAGCAGATAGTTGTGACCACGGTGTTGAAGCAGCAAAGAAGGGTGACAGAACCTGAAATGATGCTCGTGTGCATGGCTGAATTCAGGCTCAGGGGGCTCTCTGTATCTCATGAGGTGGTTTGCTCTCATCCATGTGCCTCTGATTTAGATTCAGACAGGCAGCATTTAAACAGCATCATACCTGCAAGGTCAGAAGAGATTTGCTGAAGGACAGGAGCCAGCCTAAGATTAACATTTAGGTTAGTGGGAAATGGAGGTTATTTGAATTATTGCCCTCGACTGGTGAATTTTAGAGAAGGTAATTACAGGGATAAAAGAGAGAAGATTTTGTAGACAACCTATAAATTCGTTAGCTCTGTATGAAAGTGGAATATAATGCACTTGTTATGTTCTGCAGTGGTGTCTTGCTGCAACCCAGATTTGGCAGAGCATCCCTTAAACCTAAGACAAGGTGAGACCTCAGCACTAACAGCCTTAAAAGCTACGGATGAGAGGCTCTAGCAGGAAACTGCAGGCTAAAAATAAATCACTTTAAAGCCCATGCGGCACAGGAGAGGCTCCTTTCCTTTCTTCCTTCTGCTCCTCGTGGCTTTTTTTTTCACATGATTTTTATGCTTATATCCCCCAATACCTGGGATTTGCCCTCCTTGTGCAAGAGCAAACGGAAGCATGGGTGCTCCCAGAAACTTAGTGGTCAAGGAGCACACCTGTAACTTTATTGGGTCCAAGCATCACTTCTAAATTTCACTGGGGGCTTCTTCCCAGATTTAAGGGCACTGGTCTGAAGTGTTTAGCTCAACTCCAAAATGTCTGGGTGCGCTCCAAACCAGAGCTGGCTGAAAAAGGTCCTAAAAGAAATAAATAAGAAATTTAGAATTGCTTCTTCCCAGATAGATTTGGATGGCTGATTTATTTTTTTCCTCCCAGAAAATAAAGAATTTTTTTCCCAGTGACAGGATTCAAAATGCGACATCATTTCAAGTTGTGCATTTTTTCTGTGAGGGATAAGGAGAGATCACAAGACCTCTATCCATCCTGACCTCCAAATATCACATATCTGGAAAAAGCTGCATCCAACTGAGGTACAAGGCAAGCAGTTCTTGTTAAAATAAATCAATAAAATACCACCACCCCCAAAATTTCAAGAAAAATGGTCAGGTATTAAGTGCCTTTTGGATGATTGGTATCCATTAATGGATGGCTTGCGGCATCAAGAGGAGATGGGAAGGTAATTAATTACTCAGTTAGGAACTATTTGTCCACTTTGGAAACTTGGGGCTTTTAATAACAAATTCCAGGAGGAGAAAATACTCACTTTGTACCTTAATTCATCATCAGCTTAAAACTTGTCTGAGGTTTATGAGCCTGATCCAAGTTTTGGACAGATCTGGGATGAGTTTCAAGGGAACTGCAGGAGTTTCATGACATTGGCTGTGCTGGGAAAGGCTCCTACGGAACCAGAGAGAAGGGACTGGTCACTGTAATCCTCACAAAGTGCTACAGAGATGTCTCTTCTGTACAGAATCCTGTGGATTTTAGTGATTTCAGTCCAAAACAATGTAGAACCCAGCACATATCTCTAGCTCCTCAATCTGGAAACTGTAAATCAAGGTGAAATAAAAACACACTGTGTTTTTCCTCCCCCAAAACAAAGTGGTGGGTGGGTTTCAATAGATCAATATCAATCATGTTTATATATAGCTTTGTTAGAGGCATCCTGTTTTGATGAGGATGCTTGTTTGTTTGTTTGTTTCCTTTGCTGTCTGTGGAATATACAGGTTGCTTTCAGAAGGAGGTGCTAAATATGTTTTGTAGGTAATTTGGGGAGGCATTTGAGGTCACAGCCTCTTTCAGGAGGATGCTGTGGCATTACTCAACATCAGGCTTTGCCTGGCCCATCTGGCTCCTCAGACATGATTTCACGCATTTAAATCTCCGATTAGCTTGTGCTCCCGAGGAGGGAGGGGAGCAGCCCTAGGCCTGGGGCTGCCCTGGAGGCAGCATCAGCAGGATGTGGCAGTGGAGCACTCAGCTGTGCCATGGGGATAAACAACTCCAGCACCACAGAGGGAAAAGCCAGGTGTCCTCCACTGAGTGCTTGTGCTCCACACAGCCACCTTCATCCTGCTGCTGTGCTTCCTTCTTCCACCACTGAAGCTTCTTTCTCAGCCTCCCAGGAGGATGTCAAACTCATTGCATGGGTGGGAGGGTTGGTTTAGTCCCTCCACACTACCCTCTGCAACTTCAATGGGTAAAACAGTATTTTTTGAATAAAAACCTACAAAGCGAGATTTTTCATGTGGCTGTTGAAACTGGTGCTCAAAAATATCAGTCATAAATTGATTTCTTCCATGCAGTGATATTCCTAACAAAGCCCTGAAGGTAGGAATAAAAAATAACATGGCAGGAAAACACAGTAGCTTTAAATTTACAGGCACTAAACCTTGGCAAATCAGGCACCTGCAGGGGAAGAGACTGCGTTTGGGAAGTCCGAACCTGCCTGAATATTTGTGTCTCCTTTCCAGGTCCTTGTAAATAATGTGCTGCTCGTGACTGGAACCATGATGGAGAGAGGAGAGAGGAGAGAGATTATTTCCTGATGGTGGGTACTGGTTTAGGCTCACGGGTTCACACCTGTGTGGCTTTTGCTGGGGCTGGTGGAGGCAGCAGCCTCACCACTGCCATGGGCTTCAGAGGCTGCACTGGCATTCCCATCCCACCAATACAGAGCCCTGCCAGGATGTGGCTCATCCGAGGGCAGCGTTTGGCCAGTGTTGGGGCCCTTTGGCTAGCGTTTCCTGCTGCTGGCTCTGCATTTGGGCACACGGCTCTTGTGGTCACCCCTGTCACGGTCACTAGTGCCCTGTTTGGTTCAGAAATGCAGCAGGTCAGGCAGGTTTAATGGTCATTTTGGGGAGGACATCAGCTACCCCCTTCCCCCCACTCCCAGAGGGGGTTAATTCAGCCTTCTCTGCTTTCCTAGCTAGTTTCCACTGCATGGTGGGTCGTGCTATGGGAGCACCACGGGGGAATGGTGAGACGGAGCCATTCGATTCGGACATGGGTTGTTCTTGCAGAAGTGTTTGTTTTGCATTTGCCTATGTCTGCTATTGCTCTCGGTGGGCCTGTTGAGTGAAACAGTAGGAGGAATTTATTGAGACCTTTTTGGAAAAGCATTCAATACCGTGCTTCCTGCTTGTTGGATTTACAGCTTGGAAGGATGTAGTAAGAATGGGGAGCTGCTGTGGGGCTTAGATGTTGGGGAAGTCTCTTGGAAAAGGCAGGGGAAGCTCTAGGCATGGTATTAGGGCCCTCAGGCTTGAGAGTGAGTGGAGAGGAGACAGGACCCATTTCATGTCGGGTCGAAAGTGGCTTTAATTTGTCCCCTGCAGCACTGAGGGTATGTCACTGGACTCAGAGAGGTTTCTGTGCCCCTGCTGCCTTACCTGTGTGGCACAGTTAAAAGTGTCAGATTTGTTGGTTGGCAAAATTTTCTTTCCAGGGACTAAGAAAAGTTTCTAAAGAACCATATTTATTATGGATATGATTTACTATCTTAGGAATTGGTAGCGTGGAGTCCTGCATTTCACGTATAAAGTTGTCCCCAAGTGTTTGAGCTGCTGCATTGCACTCCCTTTGTCATGTCCCAGAGTACCAAAATACTTCACAGTTCTTCCCCTGAGCTTCAGTTGTGTATTGGTCTCTCTGTCTTATCAAGAAGAAAGATTTATTTTGCACAACTATTCCATACAGAAAGTGTAAATACCTGCACATAGAATGAAGGAGACTGAAGATATCCTCTGTAGATCAGGCACCTTGGTGGTGACTGCCTGTGGCTTCTGGGTCACTCAGGTCACCCCATTTGCCAGGACTGGGTGCCTACTTGTACGACTAAAGCATAGTCGATTGGTATGTGCTTCATGTCCCAAACTGACATGGCTTGGCTTGTTCCTTGGGTTTGGGCAAATTTGAAGCAAGGAAATGGCAAAAGCTGTAGGTGGTAGACTAGAGCATGGATTGATAGAGGGATGCCTCAGAGGTGGCCTTTCATCCATGATTATTCAAGTAGTGTAGTGAGGATTTCTGAGTGTGATTCATGGTGAAGTGGTGTGGCAAGGTGCGGCAAAAAACACCTGCACGCAGAGAGAAAAGCACAGGAGCAGTGGCGAGCAAGTCCTGCCGGGGTAAGGCCAAGGCCATTAACGCGCTAGTGTGGGCTCATCAGTGCCACCTCTTGGGTGGAAAGAGGCTTTCGGGAGAGTTTGTGTACATCGGCCACCGACTTCTGCTTTTGGTGAAGGGCGATACGGGCAGTGGGGGGCTATGGACCAAACCCCGGGTTTGTCCGAGGCTCCAGCCGTCTGGACGTGGTGAGTTGTCACTTATCACCCTCCCCTTTGGAAGGACGGATTTTGCTTGGCTTGTGGAAATCAAGTCTGATTCCGAACCAGCTCGAGGGAAAAGCACAGGGCCCAGGAGCAGCTCGGGGGGAGAGGTTGACCAGGTCGAGTTTGTGTTCCCTGGAGAGGGAAAGCTTAGCGGGGGCCCCAAACCCGGCGCATCGGGATGCCGGCAGCTCCGGCAAAGCCCAACCCACTGCTCCGCGGCGTGCTCTCTCCCAGAACCAGGAGCATGAAATTATGAAGGGGAATTTCAGAACAATGAAGGGAAATCCTTTGCCTCTCGTACAGCCCGGCCTGGGAAATTTACCGCTGCAAGAAGTTGCAGCCTCGAACGTTGCTGATGGCGTTTGAAGGAGAGTCAGCTTTATAACCAAGAAAAGGGTTGAAATTATTTGTCGAGGACTTGATTTCGATAGAAATCAAGTTTGGGGCTATCCAGTGAGGGAGGGGGGGATGACCCTGCCGGAGCAGGGGGGCCGTGCC
>VZTN01019580.1:0-59518 GCA_013400515.1 Erpornis zantholeuca | reverse complement strand
CCTTCCATCCACCCCCAGCGCCATGCCGGCAGCCTGCACCCTGCTGCTGCTGCTGGGCTTGGGGCTGGTCCCGGTCCCACCGGCCGGGTCGCTGCCCCTCGCTTCCCCACGGCGTCTTCCTCCACCTCCCCCTCCTCCTCCTCCGTCCCGAAACCGTCTCGGCCGCCCTTCTTCGCCTCCCGCCGCGGGACACGCCGGCAGCCCGGGTGAGTGCCCCGCGATGGGGATGGGGATAAGGGTAGGGACGGGATTTCATCCCGGCAGAGGTCGTGGTGTGGCGGAGAGTCCGCGGGGTCCACATCCTGCGCGTCTCCCGTGGCGCGGGACCCCACGCAGCATTTAAACAGCATCATCCGTGGGTTGCTGAGCATCCCGACATCACCTAGAGCCGAGTCAGCTGCGAGGTGTAACACTTCCCCCACCCCCCAATTCCTTTCCCTTTTTAACCTTGCCCAGCTCATCGTGCTACAGGCAACTGCTTCAGTGGGTGAAGGCTTGGGATGGGAATGGTGGGTGGGAAAGTGTAAACACGTTGTAGCTCTGTGGACTGACTGGAAGGTGAGCAGTGGAAACTTCGTAGACGAACTTGAGAAAGGTTTTGGGGGGCACCAGCAGTACTGTCCACCCATGTCTGCCTGTCCGGGGGGAAACTGGTGACTCCTGAATGTGGTTTTCAGGATCTGGGTTGCCTCCTGCTTGTCTCCAGAAATGCTCTCATCTCACCTTAGGTACTGACCTCCATCAGCTGTGGGGAGAGATGTTATCCGCTCTCTATAAATACCCCCTCTCTCTACATTGCCTACAGACTGTCAGCTTAGTCATGTATAAAGTCACATTTTTCCTTGCATGCCACATCTACAGTGCTGTTATCACGAGCAATGCCTAGTTTCATACTTTACAAATCGTGCTGAATTTGGTTTCAGCACAGGATAAACCTTGTTTTCCCGAGAAGAAGCAGGGATGTTTCAAGTGCCATTCAGTAAACTGGCTCACTTACTCACCAAAGAAGGCACATAGCTTTAAGGATGACTAATTCTCAATGAGTTTGGAAAGCACTGGGTGTCTGCAGGTGGTATAAGGAATCCAATATGTCAAATTAGTCCTGCGTAGGTTTTAAGTGGGTTTTAAGATTCATTGCCTGCCTGAGCTGGACTGTCAAATTCCATCTTTTAATTTCTGGTGCGGAGAGAACATCATGCTTTCGAACTTGGGGTTAAGTTTAGTTTCATGGAGCTGTAAAATTTCAGGAAATGTGACAAAACTGCATTTATAACATTTTAGTTTTCTTCATTTGTAACATTTTAGTTTTCTTCGTGAGCCCAAGGCATGCCTTTGTAGGATGTATCCACACTATACCAAATGTATAGCTGGGGATATCAGCTGGAATGTACCCTGCAGTGGATTAGAAAGCTCCTAACTAGCTTGTGTGAGAGCAGCTTTGTGACTAGGATACTGCATGGAAATGAAAGAGATTTGGGTCTGTTCCCAGCTCAGCCACTTCTTTGTGCCACTCCAAGTATCAGTTTGCCCTCCAAACTGGGAGAGAATAATGCTGTCTTACCTGCTACCAACCTTGCGAAGATAAAATCTGCAACTTGCCAGGAAAGCGCTCACCTATTATTCGATGAAAGCTGTTCAAATTCCTTGGTGAACAGAAAAAAAATATTTAATTTCATCTCAGCTTTAGGTCTGGCATCTTTTCCTGTGACCTTGATGACTCCTGAGAATCAGTGGAGGAATGCATTTCCTTTGTTAAGAGTCTGAAAAGCTCGAACTATCTGTCCACATGCTGGAAAAGCCATTTGTCAGGCCACTAGTGTCTGGCTGCCCAGCTCAGCAATGGAGGGTTTGATCTGTTCAGCCAGTGCTCAGCAGCTACAGGTGCTCGTGAATTATGTCAGCCCCAGCCAGAAGGAACAGGGGATGCATCGTGAAGGAGTGATAAATAGCCCAGCAGTAGCTCGCTCCCCAGCAAATGGCATCATGAATTACGCTGGGTCCTGACAGCTGCGATTCACTCGCTGTTAGCTCCAGCTCTATGCCTGTCAGTCAAGGGAATTGTCTGGCATTATGGGAGCAGGCTGGAGGGATCTCCTGAATCGCTCTCAGGTTGAGTTGTAGACTCCCAAGGAATCCCTATTTGTGTCGCCACTGCTCCTGCCCCTCGGAGGAAGCTCCCACCTTTGAAAACACTTGCTTGAAGCGGGGGGAGCATTTCTTGTGAACCCATCACCCCGGCACTACCAGGAAATGAAGATTACATCTCCCTTTGCAGCAGTCTGAGGCTGGGAGGCAAAAGCCCTTTCCCAGGCAGGGCTTAGTGAGCAGATGGTGAGGCGGTGGGTGTAGAAATGGGACTTTTGAGTCTCTCACAAAGCGTGGGGCTGGGGAGCAGTGCGGGAGCACGGCTGCCCTCAGAGCCTCACTGCCTTCCTGGCCAGCTTGTGCCTCAGCCTGCATCTGCCACCCTCCCTGCCAGACCTTCTGTGGGCTTGTCTGCTGGAGAGATGAGGACAGATGGCTTTAGCCTGTGTTTAAATACGTTCTGAACCCAAGGAGAGTAATACAAGAAAAAAAATAGGTGAAGTAGGAAGAAATAAAGCAGGTGACAGTGAAGTTAAAACATTTTCAAATCCCTCCATGAAATCCCTTCTGGCAGCTACTTCACATGGGCACCGAGTGAGCTGAAGGGCACTGTCTGCCACCAGCCTGGGTCAGGTTGGGGTTTGGTTACAAGCTCTGTCCTCCTGCAGGTCCTGGTATTTCAGGTTTCCCATCTGTGAAATGGGAATAATTCCAGTGACACCACAGGGGCAGCAGAGGTAGCACTGAGCCCCTGACAAAGTCACGATGGCTGGGGTCTCCCTGTTTCTGCCATGTCCCTTTTCCTGCTACTTCTACCCACAGAGGTGCCCTGCCGCGGTGCCCAGCACAGCACTGAGCCGCTGGCAATGGGCTTTCCCTGAGAAGCTGATCTGCTTTTCTGCCATCTGTGTCTGTCCTTCTGTCCCTGCTCCCTCTCTCCCATGGCAAGTGCCACCTTTCTCTGCGGCTTCCCTGGTGGGAGCCCTGGAAATGAGGTGTGAAATCACCTGAGAAGGAACCAGCTTTAGTCGAAGCAGAGATTTAGGCTGGCTGCTGAGAGAAAGTTTCCAAAACTCTTAGAGGGGTTGAACAGTCTGTATTTATTTATGTATATTTTTTACTTTCTGTCTGAAACTTTCTGTGTGAGGAAGAAGCAAAGTTAGGAGTGAGGGAAAAAGATGCTGAGGATACTTATTTGCACAAAGGTATGGTGTTGCCTCCAAACCTGCCTCACATTTTGCATGTATGTATTTTGTGGCTCCTGGGGGCAGAAGCCTGACTCTCCCTATGGCCACACTGATGCAGAGAGATGTAAGATGCTGCTCTCTAGCTTTGATGCAATTTCAGGTGACTCTGGGTGGTGCAGGAAGGATGCTTCCTCCCTCTGTGGTGCAGGGACAAGGAAGGATTGCCTCCCGTGCCTCCACATCGCTACCAAAACGCTGCAGGATTTTCCTGTCTCAGGCATCTTTGCTGCTCCTCTGTGAGCTGTAAGTGGATTTGGTTGGTGTGCTGTGAACGTGAAGTCCCGGGGGTTATATGGATTTAGCTCTGCTCCTTTGGGGTATATAATTTAAAGAAAAAAAAAAAAAAGAGAAGGAAGAAAAGGCATTTCAGAAAAGGAAGAAGATTGGCGATCAGCTTTCCTGCCTGTTCCCCATCCCAAGCCCTGGTAGGTAGCAGGGGTCATGTGCCGACCAGCTGGGTTCGCATCAATCTGTGGAAGCACTTTATGTGATATTTAAGTGCTAAATGAATACAGTCTGAGAGCTAATTGTGTGACCTGGCTGGTAGGGAGTGCACAGGGATGTGTATTGATTGACACTGCCCTGAGCAGTGATGAGTGTGTGTGTGGAGCTGTGAGCAGGGTGGTGGGTAAGGGGAGAGCTGCTGTAGCTGAAGCCCATCACTGCGCTCTCCACAAAGTCAGATTTGCCAGTACCAAACCACCAGTGCCAGCCCGTGCCCGTTCAGCAGGTGTTGGCACCATGTTCTGCTCCAGCAGCCATCACCACTTGGGCTAATTTAATTTAACTTGTGCTTTTTCCTGTGACTAGAGGATGAGGGAGATGGGCTATTGCTGCTGTGTTTGCAGGGGCTGGTGCCAGCCTTGCTGGGGCATAGGTGCATTCCTTAGCAAATATTCTTTTCAGTATCAAAAGTTGCAGGTACTGATCTGTTTAGAGGAGGGTGGAATTTCTGGGACAATTTGTTTCCCTCACCTGCTCTTACAGGTACCAATTTTTGGGCTGGCAGTCTGAAACCCTCCGTGACTGAACTCTCAAGCTGCTGTGTGTGCTCCATCCTCCATTCTCTCCATCCTGCTCATCTGCAGGGAGCATGTCACAGCTGCTGAGACTGACAGCTCTGTCACCATCACATCTCTCGAAGGTGGCAGAGGATTTTGGTCATTTAGCAAAGGGGTTATGATGCCAGGTTAGAAAAGCTGTTGGTTTTGGTAGTCATAGTGAAAATTAATAGATGCTGCTGACCGTGCCTGTGCATCGAAAATGTAAAACATGAAACTTGGTAGCATCAGTCTTGTTGTGTTGGTTTTAGTGAAGCATTCATCCATGCTAATAAAATAACCCCAACAGAATAAAGAACTATTTCAATTAACAAGCTAATCAAGCCAATAAAGCCTGTCAGCACAGTGATAGCATTTCAGTGCTGTGCTGTAGAGATTAAGGCATCAACAACGTCCACAGCTCTTCTGGAGCTGCTGCCAGAGGGACCTCCTGGCTGGCGCTGTGGGTTCCCCATCAATGGGAGCTGTGTGCCTTTTCCAAAACAAGGATAGCTACAGAGTGGCAAGGTGCAGCTGTGGCTGAGCCTGCTGACTTTTTGCAGCACAGAAATACTGTCCTTCTGCCTCTGTCTGCATCCAGTCCAGCCACCTGGGGTTCCAGGCAGGGTTGCAACCCCTGAAATATCCCCAGAGAAATGGTCTGGAGCTGGATAGATTGCAGATAGTCGGTGTAAACCCTCTGGATTCTGCCTTTCCTTGCTCACATAGTTTCAAGAGAGTTTCTCTGGTATGGAGGGGTGAGGATTGTCTGGGGGAGTCAGGATATTTCTGGGCAGACAAACAGCACTGCTCAAACATGGGCTGATCCTCTCCGATGTGCACAAAGCTTCTCTGGAAAGAGACAAGGCCAGATCCTGGCACCTGCTCTGGTATCTTTCTGCTGTTGAAATGGTACAAAGCAGCACTGGGGCAGTTTGACCAGCCAGAATGTCAGAAGGTGCCCCAAGTGAATCAAAGGTTGGTCGTTTGGAATATTCCCTTGAAAACGTTCAATACCAAATCCATAGTCTGTAGCTTGTGAGCAAGCTCGTCACAAGGCCTGAATACCCCAACCACAGGCCTTGTTATTTACATTCAATTGAAGATGTAGGTCATACAATAGGTTTTTTTCTCTTTCCTGAATGGCTGAGCACAGAAGGCAGAATCCAATTTTCAGTGGCAGCAGACATGATTACAAATTCAAATTTTTATTTCTTTGAGCAGTTTTTGCAACATTTGCATTGTAATTTGCTGTTTCCGTAAAAATGAGAGGTTCTTTTGCTGGGATATTCATCCAGAGGAGATACAAGAGGGCTTATGAGCAGAGGCTTGGTGAAAGAATGAAGTCTGTGGGTGCCTCTCAGGGGAAAAATGGTTTTGTCACATCTGGCAGCTC
Source organism: Erpornis zantholeuca (assembly GCA_013400515.1). Classification (NCBI taxonomy): domain Eukaryota; kingdom Metazoa; phylum Chordata; class Aves; order Passeriformes; family Timaliidae; genus Erpornis; species Erpornis zantholeuca. The sequence goes on along the minus strand of VZTN01019580.1, from coordinate 53,750 downwards.
TTCTCTCTCACCATTATCTGCATATGTGCAGCTGATGTGTGTGCACCCATAACCATATATTTTTTAATGCCCAGGTGTTATATATATATAAAACATCCTGCTGCTTCAGCAAGGGGCACGGTTCATGCAGAGTCCGCGTTCATCCTTTCAGGCTGAAATCATTCACATCTGAGGACAAGGAGAGAACTTTCCCACCCAAAAGGGAAATGATGTTGCATTACTGAGCGACCAGCCCAAGTAATAATATAATCTTAGAAAAATGCAGTTCCCTCGAGTAAAGGAAGCTCTGTAAACTTCAGCTCCTCCAAGCTGTTAATGTAGCTGTTGCCTGGGCTGTAGTAACACTGCTGTCAGACCCAGTTCACTGAAGTGCTCTGAAGAGAACAGGGGAAAGAGGGAATAGGAACTAGTTCTAGTATAAAATGAGGACCCCTCTTCTAGGTATATACCTCTTGTAGGTATACTGTGAGTATATCATACAGATTTTATTGTGTGTGGGTTACCTCCCTTAATTTCAATAAATTTGGTTTTTATCTTGGGTGGGTGCTGGCGAGGGCGATGGCCACTTATGGTCATGAAGACTTTGAGAAGGGGCAGGCAGAGCCAGGATGAGCAGTGGAGGAAGGTAAAATGATGCAACGTTTCCACTCCCTGGGGTCAAAAGCCTGGCTGTATAAAACCAGGGGAGAAAGAGGCTCATTTTCAGTCAGTGTATGGGGAAACCCATGGGAGAGAGAGACATTTGACAAAGTTACTCTGTGACTAATACTCATGGTTTGTTCTCTTCTGCTTGCCACAGGATGGGTAGCATTAGTGTGTGCTGTGGTTTATTTTGGGCTCTGTGGCTGCTGAGTGTGTACAGGTCCCACGGCCAGGGCACGGACTGAGCCATGGGGATTCCCCTTGGTCTGGGTGCAGCAGCTCCCCAGGTTGGACACACACTGGAGTCTTCTCTGCTAAAGTGCTGTTCTTCACAAAACCTGTAGGAACCTGCTGTTTTGGAGGTCTCTACCTTCCAGACTAATTTGTTTTAATGTATGAGAACAAACAAAGCTGTTTCAAGAGCTTCATCCCTTCAGAAACCAGTACGAAATGGATGAGCTGTAAAACTATAATTAAAAAGTGCCTGAAATGCAAAACTAGGGTGTAATAACCTACAAACTGTTGCTGTTGCCATGCTGCTGCCCCCATCCCTCTGTGGCTTTGGACTGAGCTATTTCCACTTGCCTGTCCTCTGTGCAGGCAGGGCGGTTGAGGAGGGCTATATCTGCTTTTGCATCTGCCGTGCCCTTGACTTGGAGTCATTTGATAAATAGGTTTGCAGTTGGTTACTTAAGCATCTCCCAAGCTGCAGTCAGCATCTCAGCTGTGGGCGAGGGAGCACTGCTGCCAAAAGTCAGGATCTGTGTCAAGAGCCTCCTAAGATTTGGCTGTCTTTCCTTAAAACCCCAACTCCTGGAGTTGTCATTACAGGAGAATCACTTAAAGGGGTAGAAAAAGAACTTCTGGCTGTTGAGGTGGTAGATAAAAAAGCCTGGAAAACATTAGCTGCAAATCCAGGAGTCACAGAAGAAGCCCAGGTTGGGTGTATTTAAAAATACCACTAGCTCCAAGTTGGTCTCCAGAAGCATTTTTGTCCAGACAGAAGGGTGTTTCAGACACCCCAGCTTGGTAGGGCTCTGCCAGAGCATCTGCAGGAGAAGTGCAACCCTCTGCATTGTCCTGCTCTGCTAGGGAAAGAGAGGGACCATGGAGATGCACAGGGTAACACAGCTGGAATGCCGAGGGCAATGCTCTCTGTCCAGTTGTCCGAATACCTTGTGCAAGTGCCTTGACCTTGGTGGATTGACTCTCGACTGGGAGGAACAAGCTCCATCAGCCTTTTCACTCTTTGCAAGGACATGAAGCTGGGAGGATGTTTAGAACAGTTTCTGCAGCATTCTGACTGTGGTCTGGCTGAGTGCTGTGGCAGTGGTGTCACTTGTGCTGTGACTAAATGCTGCAGCTCCTTCCCTTTGCCTGGCAGTGCGAGCACCCCATCTTGGGCTTCCAACTCGGTGCTTGGAAAAAGTCCTCTGGAAGTACCATGACCTTTGCAGTTCTTCTGCCAAGGCAAACATGGAGAGGTTTAAGGGACCTTTTACACAGTGGTTTGATGGCAACAAGGCTCTTGGCACTGAAGTTTGGGAGAAAAGAACCTTTTCTTTTTAGCTCTGAGATGAAGTCAGTGGAAAAGGAGGAGGAATTTTAAGTGGTTTGATAGAAAGACATGCAAACTGTGCACAAAGGGTTAAGTCAGCAGGGTTAGCTGTGGTCCCAGGGGTACAGCCCAGGCTGCATTTCCCAGAAGATGTCAAGTTGCACACACACATTTAGGGCGTTTTTCTCAGCATTTTTTAGCACGCTGTGATGGCAGAGGTTTCGAAGGCTGTTACAGGATCAGTCTGACCTCTCGCCTCTATAACCAGGCAGACATTGTGGTAGTTTCTGCTACCAGAACCACCCTTAGATTCCTGCAAGGCCTTCAGAGCACGTAAGAAACCCTACACAGGCATTTTGGACTGATGGACAGGCTTCTTTGGTTACCAGTAGGAAAGGAGGGCTCTCTTTTTCCTTGAAGAGCATGCTAAAAGGCAGTTCTGCATCTGGAGTGACAAGAGGAATTTAGATCTATGGAGCACAATTATTCACGTCACTGCTTGTTAGGATGCTGGTGTTAACACCCTTCCTCTTGTGGAAAATCTCTTAAGCCCTGAGGACTGATGTGAAACGTCATGCTCTGCTGAACTTTGCTGAAGCAGGGATGAATCACACTAAGTTTGGCTTCTATATATTATCCAAAAGATACCTTCTGTGATAGCCTAGGAGAGGGTTCTGCTGCCCACCCACCCAGGGTGTCAGGACCTATTCTGGGGGGAGGACAGCACTTTTTGGAGTAGGCATGAATTGGAGGGTTGAGGTGGGAGTTTGGATATTTGAGGGTTTTTTCATTTGGCTTTGGTTTTGAGTGCTCTATAAAAGCAAAAGGCAGGCCTGAAAGGGATCTCGATGTATCTCCCCTTGCAGGATCACTCCAGAATGGTAGATAAATATACCACTTTTTTAAAAATGAGAAGGGTTTCTCACAGCATCTCTGAATAACTGTCCTGCTACATCGTGCCACTATAGGTAAGAAAACACTTTCTTATCAGGGAAACTGTAGCAGCTGGTAGTTAAAACCTTCTGCAAAGAAATATCCCAGACAAGTGTTGGCCAGGTTTGACCCTGCATTACTGGTGAGATCCCACAAACTGACAAGGTAATTTATCAATTTGTGGAGGAAACACAAAAGGTAACCCTGTCTATTGAACTAATTTCCCTGTGATGGGAATGATTTCCAGGAGTGGAGGCATCTGCAGACCAACTGCGCATGATTTCCTTTCCTTGTCAATTGGAATCAAGGACCCTGATTGTGGAGCATAATGCTGCTCTTGTAATTCAGCCTTTATCTTTGTGCTGGAGCTGGGTATAATTGTATCTGTGTCTGGAGGGACAAGGAGAAGGGTTTCAGTGGCTTTTGCTCACAAAGGCATCTTTAGAAACCTCCTTACCCCTGGTACAAGCTTGGTAGGGCTTAAATGAAAATACCCCTGAGTAGCTTTAGACATTTGAACAGTTATCATTGTTTAATTCAGATTTGGTTACAGGACTAACATCTAAAAGTTAATTCTTTTTAGAACATTATCAGCTCTTTCAGCAAATGCAGGATGGGGATGGAGTATTAGGCTGACAGCCACCCCTGCAGATAAAGGCCCTTTGAAAGGATGTTTCTTAGGAGGGAAGCATAGAGAATGCAGAAAATCATGAAGATGGTCTCTTCTTAGGAGCAGGCAGCAAATATGATGCATTAAGGAGGCTTTTAAACTGGGGAATGGGAGTAACAGCAATTTTGTGGCCTCTGAGGACAGTCCCCAGCATGCAGACAAATATCCCCACAGTCCTGTCCTGCAAAGTGCTGGTACACCTGGGGATCGTATGGTGCCGGAGAAGCTGTGTCACACGTTGGGTTAAGACTGAAGTTGATGGTCACTTGATGGCATGGACATGCCAAGGCAGTTGATGTGAGGTGGCTCTATGTGGGGTAATCTGGGTCTGTGTGTGGGCAGATGGTTTTGGGGGTGGATTTCTCTCCTCTCAGTCCTCTCTGCTGCCTTGCTTAGCACACCATGCCCATATGCACTGAGGTAGGATGTGGCCTGACCACGGCTTCCTGTGAGCCCTCAGTGACAGCTCAGAGGGTGACAGCCCAGTCCTGCCCTTCTCCAGCACCCATTACCATGGTAGCCACATCTGAAAGAAGGTGTCTATTTTTTAACCTCTGAAACTGTGCATAAAGGCACTGGAAGTGGTAAATCCCTCCCCCCGTCCTCGGAAAGGAAACGTGTGACTGCCCAGGCAGCGGCAGAGCGGTGCACGGTGTCGGGCGGAACCTCTGCTCCAGCTGCCCCCGGGCACTGCTGCTCCTCTGCTTGTCGGTGGTGACCGGCCCGCCAGGGCCAGCAGGGAAGAACCTGGATCATCCCCTGGAAGAAGGAGGGCCAGCGTCATCCTGAGCGCTGCCACCGCCGCTTCCGGTGGCAGATCGGCGCGCTGTCATCTAGGAAATGCGATTTAGATCATCATCCTTTCGCAGCAGATGGGGGAAGGGACGTGGGGGCCCTTATCTCTTCTGGGGATTAATTTCTCTTTAAGCTGATTCATTATTTTACCTGTTCGCTTTTTTTTTTTTTTTTCCCCCCACCCCTTCACAAGCCTCACTGTCCCTTGCTGAAGCGTAGGAGCCACCCGAGCATCCATGGTTTCCGCTGCCATGACATCATGCCCTGCGTCCTACCTTCAGCTGTGTGTCAGGCTTTGGCTACCTTCAGTTTTCTCCTTGGATGGGGCTGCATTTTGCTGGTCTCCATGGCAGGGAGGACCCAGTGAGCCTTGTATCTTCATGTCACCAAATGGCATCTACCACTCGACAGGCTGAGGATTCTCCAGCATACAAGAGGGCTCTTCATCCTTCTCATCCCCACCGCGTCCTTGAGAAGTTGCTCAGGCTGGTCATCACTGCTGGTGTGACTTCCAGCCAGCAAAGCTCTTTGGCATGTTCTTGATGTTAAGCACAGGGAATAGTTCTCTGGGGAGCTCTTCCTAAGTACATTGCTGAAGTGAGTCTCTGGTCAAGACACCTGGACCAAAGCCCACATGCATCAGTGAGCAGCATGGCTTGGCCCCCAGGGACCCATGGCAGCCCCTGGCTGCTCCCAGCATCACCTCTCAGCATTGCAGCACCCTTTTCCTTCTCCTTCCTCCATTTTCCCAGTATTTATTGTCCCCTCTTGGGTGTGGAAAGCAGGTCCTGAGCTCAGACCACTTTGCAGCTGGGACCTGTAGTTTTGTTTCCAGAGTGGGATGTGAAAATACAATCTTGTTTTCACCTGGGTCTGCAAAGGGCTGCGTCCTCAGCCCCTGTGGCAGATGTCTTTTGCCACACATCTGCTTCACACTGCCTGGCATCACTTTTTGATGGGCATTGAGGTTCCCGGCAGACAAATCTGTGCTTCAACCCATAGTTCTTGTGGTTTTTAGTAAAATCCAAGATAATCACAAATACCAATAGTTTGGGTTCTTTTCCCCTGCAAGATCTGTTTAAGTCAAATACAAGTCACTGAACTTATATTGGGAGTAAATAAGCTACATGGAATGACTTTGGTTATCATGAGGTCACACAGAATGAGAAAATGCTCCCTTCTGGCCCAGAAATCCAGCTTTTCAGACAGCAAAATTCCATCCTGCAGGTTCTAAGCCTCTAGCACCTCTCTTTACAGGCAAGCCTGAACCCCAAGTCTGCTCAGTGTTCAGCCCCCCGTGGAGATGCTCACCCCTGATCACAGAAACACAGCCCTGCTTGGGGCCAGGTTCCCTGTACTGGCAGTGTAAGTGATCCTGGCAGCTGGGGAGTGCGAGCCATCCGACAGATCGCAATGCCCAGCTGACCCGCAAAGGGCAGCAAATCTTTCCACAGCAGCAGTGAACTTGCTGCCCTGGAAATATTGCCTGTGTGACTTTCACAAGCTTCAAACCTTGCAGACAAATTCCAGGTTTCTGGAACCATTTGTGTGAGAAGTGTGGGGAAAGAGCCATGTCAGAAATGAAGTTGTGTGCTTGCAGAAGCTGACAGCAGCATGGTCCTGCTCCCTCCAGCCTCTCCAGCCTCTTTCTTTCCACTTCACCAGCACTGTACACATCGCCATGGATTTTTCTTTTTTTTCCCCCCCCCCCATCTTTTTTGCAGCCAGGATGTTTTTTCTTGCCTTTTTATTGTTTCAGTGACCTAGCAACTCCACTTTGGTGGAGTCCTGCCAGGAGACTTCCTCCCCAAGCCGTCTGATAGTCTCCAGCAGCGCTGCCCTCAGATCTTAGCAGAAATTAAAATGACACCAGGCTGGGTCCCTGTGTGGCTTTTGCTCTGGCTTTGTGGGTGCTGGTGAGGGCAACAGCGCCTTGGTGACTAGAAAATCTTCCAAGGGACTTAAAAAAAACCCCGAAAAGGAAGGAGAACTGATACCTGGGTGATATTTTCTGTAATATTTCTGCAGGACATTACAGAAAAGCCAGGAGGATTTTAGAGGCAAATTTGCTAATATTGGGATTTAGCATTTGGGATCTGTGGTGCAGGCAGGGTAGTGGGAGAAGGGTTGGAGAAGAGGTGTGAGTGCTGAGAGAGCTGTGCAATTCAGATTTATTTTGGCTTGGTTTTATTGATGTTTACTAAAAACAATAAGAAAGAAGTCTCTTTGGTAAGTGCTCCTGGGACCTGTCAGCTGATGCTGCCTTCACCCTGCCCTGGGACTGTGGGGGCTTTTCCCACATTAACGCTGGAGGGACACTTCTAGGGCAGAATAGAAATGAGCTGGCAAGCAAGAAAATATGGCTGAGTTTGGCTCTCTGTTCAAGGAAGTCAGTCAGGACACGGGGCCTGGGTTGCTGGAGGTTCAATATCCACTGGATGGATGGATGGATGGATGGATGGATGGATGGATGGATGGATGGATGGATGGATGGAATAAGATTTTACTGGAGCCTCAGCATGGTTATAGGTTTTTTAGTGGTAAGGTATGTGGAATTTTATATAACTGTGTTTTTCAAAGACTGGATGTTAAAACAGGACTTTTTTTTTTTTTAATTCAGTTGCTAAAAGCTGTTTAAAAGCAAAAGTTCATGAAAAGAGGTTCAAGAAGCTGCCCTAAGGCCTGGGCTTGTGGTTTTCAAGCAGCACAGGTGGTCCCATGGATTCATGTGGTCTCAGGGATCTGTGGATTGACTCAAACTGCCCAAGAAAGATGAATAAGAAGCTTAGGATTTCATGGGCTTGAGCTGGTGATCTGGGAGCCTTCACCTCCCCAGGGAAATGTTTAGGACAACAAAACTAAGAGGCTATAAACCGCTTGATAAGCAGAACAATATCCTGTCCCTGCACTGTGCAGGTTTTATCCCCAGTTGTGAGCACTCCATGTGTATATTTCCCGTGCTTTTGGAAAGGATCACAGATTTCTGTGTACTCTTTATTTTGGAGAACTTGTTTCCCTGCTTTAGGGTACTGCTTTTAAGAGTGGTAATTGGATCTTTTTTTTTTCTTATGGCATCTCCGAGCATCAGGCTCCAAGATAATGAAAAAGTGTAGGAAGCAAAAATGGCCTTTAGCATCCTCTGAGGTTTTACAGGTCCTGGAGGGGAGGTGGTGTGGAAGCACGGAGTGGTTTTGTGTCATAGAGCAGAACTGCAAGCAAGGTGCCATGGCATGGCACTGGAGGGACTGAGGGCAATGCTGATGACCCCATCCCCATGGGCATCCACGGCTGGAAGTGGCCAAGTGGGCATTAACCATGTGGACCTCAGCACTCTGAGCTTGCAGGGGCTGCTGCTGGCATTAAACTCCCATCACTTTTCTTGAGCTGACATTAAAGCTCCAGTCACCTTTCGTGCCTGCATAAATCCTTCCTATTATGGTTAAAATGACGGAAGGTCCTGTGAATTGTTGTCCTGCTCTGCCTGGGGCCCAGAGGGGCGAGGACAAGGAGCAGAAGGACCTGAGAAAGGCACTGCCATGGAATGTGTCTATAGGGTACTGCATCAAACCAACCCCCACAAAGGGGTGAGAGGCTCTGGCAAGGCTTCTCCACCTCTTCTCTTCCCCATACACCCTCTCTTGCCACCTTCCTTAATCCTTTCTTTATTCCTTGCATTGATATAAAAAACCAGCAGAACAGGGTTGACTGCATGTGGTTAAAAACCTCTTGCATTTTTCCCGCACTTAGTGCACACGAGGGACGTGTTTACGCTCAACTGACCCATCTTAAGTATGAAATTTTTTTAAGCTCCATTACAGCCCCCCCGCCGCTCGCCCCCCTGCCTTGAACTGCTTCTTTCAGAGCAAGAACAAGGAAGGAAATTGAAAATCCCAGAGAGCCCTGGACAGTCCAGATTTAGGGCTTTAGCTTTTGTTCGCACAAACTCACTTGGCTCCCAACCGGCCTCCACCCATGATCCCGACATCCGCAGCAGCCGTTCAAAACAGAGCGCAGAGCCCGGCCCCGGCAGGGACCGGCAGCCGCCCCCCGCCACCGGAGCTGCCCCGGCTCTGCTCCTGCTCCTTCTCCCGCGCAGCCTGCCTCTCTTCCTAACCTTTTCCTACCGCCAGCAAGGAGTTCTCTAAGTTGAGATGAGTTTTTTCTCCCCTCCGCGAGCCTCGGATGATGTTAAGATTATGCAACGTTAACAGATGTGGGGTTTATAATTATAGCTGCCTGTCCTCGGGAGGAGCCTGCTTTCGCTCCACGCGCGCTCCCCTCGCCATGGGATGCTCCCGGGGTGGCCCTGGCAGAGCAGCCGCTGCATGGGCGGCCCTACCGGGAATGGTCCCCAGGGAATAGCCACCCTCCCGAGGAGGGACTGCTCCGGGTGAAGGGCCGCCCTGGACAGCCAGTCAACTGCTCTTGGCTTTCCTTCTGTGCGAACTCAGATTAAATTTGTGTTCCCTAGTCGAGAAAGTATTTTTCTGCGTTTCGAGGGGAAAAAAAATCCCATCTCTAGGGAAGCAGCAGGGCTGGGATAGCTCGTGGTGTGCCTTGGCTGGCTGTGATCGCCTGAGAAATGCTCCCTGTGGGGACGCTGCTCTCCTGGCATTAGCAGCATACATCCCTCCTCCCTCCCTGCCCTAAGATGCCTGTGTGCGATCACAGTCACTGCAGAAAACTTGCATTATGGTGCTTTTTGGTGTTGTGCTGACCCGTGGTTGGGTTGTGAGCATCACCACAATGCTGCCTTGGTAGCAGCCGTCACTGGAACAGGGCAACACCTGTGGTGTGTCAGGGATGGAGAGAGAAAATTCTTGTCCCAAAAAGGATTTTTCAGGAGTCTCACAAGGTAGATATCCAACTGGGCTGCCAGGGGCAAGCCCAAAGCCTTGAGAAATCAGCTGGAACTTGATCTGTTTGTCCTGGCTGAGCTGTATAACTCGGCTCACAGCAAGCCACGTACTTGTTATGCTTGCAAAGAAAAAGTAACTCTGAGCCTCGACCTGTCTGGTGAGCATCACTGCTAGTTTTGACTGGGAAGAAAAACACTGATCCAGTGGGTGGCAGGGTTTTGTGATGCTAGTCAAATATTTCTCAATGGCTGTGGTTATGTGGAGTTAAACCATGGAAAGCTGTTGGCAGCTTAGGATGTGACAAAATTGTTAGTGACAGATTGGTACCTCAGCTAAAGGGCCACTATGATTTAAGCCTTTAATGCATCAGGGGAGGCCAGATGGTCCCGTGGGGATTTTTTTGGAAGAAGTTTGATCTGGTCCATCCGATCCAGACGAGGGTCGTCTTTGAAGTCTTAATTTCTGCAGACAAATCAAAGAGGATGTTGTGGTTATCGTGGCACTTCTGGCAGGCTTGATGGATGTGAGATGTCACGTCTGTTTTGTTGAACAACATGATTTTTTTGGGTTTCCTTACTACATGCTGTGGGTTGGATTTTCCAATGTGGCTTGTGCTCTGCACCCACCAAACTGGGGAGTTGAACCCATTCTGGCATGAGGTTTTCCTCCCTGCACCAGCACCTGGCATAACTTGCAGGGCAAAGTTAAAAATGCTAGATTACTCTAAAAAGCCTGTGTAAATAATACCTTTTTGTTCAGCCCCTCCACTCCTTGGCTGCACTCAAAGCCAGGTTTGCTGGCGCCCACAATAAGGGGAAGGGTTTTGCTTCAGTTTATTCCCAGCAGCTCTGCAGAGCCAAAAGAGGATAGAGAAAACTCCGAGGTGGATTTGCAGGGCAAACAACCACCAGATAAGCAAACAGCAGTGTTTTACTTTTGAACTGGTCTCATTCAATCAAGGAACATAGCTGAAGGCCCTGCTTGCTGGCATTTCCACGGTTACTTTTTAAGAAGTGGCAATGAAATGCCTGCTGCAGTGTCATGCTGTATATTTTAGCCTGCCTGTCTGGAGGCTTTGTTGACAAATGAGCTGGCAACCTGAGAAAGCAGATTTCCCTGTGTCTGTCCTCAGCCCCTAAGGGTTTCTGTAAGCATCTGCTGCTTTGCCTTCTCTCCATGCAGTAAAGCTGGCCACAGGCTTTGCAGGCAGCACAGGCTGCACAGCTGAAAGCTTTTAGTGAGAGGGGGATGGAGAGAAATTCTGTGTGCTGCCCTCCAGTACAGCCACATTTTTTGGGGCTGCTATAAATGGACTTGTGGGCTACAATTACAGGCTGGGAATTGGCTTGCAAACCAACATAGCAAGTGTCCCCTGCCACTCCCCATCTCCTTGTCCAACTGGGGAGGACCCAGAAGCTCATCCCATGAGACAGGAGGTGGCTCACAGTGGGCTCTGGGTGGCAGTGGCTCCTCAGTGTCCTCAGCATCGTGGCCACTGTGAGGGCTACCAGTAAAGGCACCCTGGGGGCTTTGGTCCTCTACAGCTCTTGTCTCCTTGGCCCACATGGGGCTCAGGCTGCCAGGATGAAATACAGACTGTCCTGCCTATCCCTTCATTTTTTGGTGAGTTCCCACTGAAGCTATTGCAGATGGATAGAGGACACCGTTTCTGAAATTGCCACCTCTGTTGTGGCAGGTACAGCAACTCTGAAGATGTACAAGACAAGGAGGAGGTGTCCCACAGGTGTTTCTCCAAACATTACAGAAAATGTTTGGAGCCCCAGAACACATTTAACTTTTGACATCAGAGTTTTTGGGCAGAGGCTGACTGCCTTTAGCTGCTGCCTGTGGTTGCCATGCACATGACAGAGACTACATTTTGGTTATAAGGAAGATGGACAAAACCAGGACATTGCCATTTCAGATTCGGACTTACTTTGACTTATTGTGGGCTTTGAATGTCATCTGAGGCTACAGTGCCAGCCAAGCCTTGGGACTGTAACAGAGATGGTGGCTGCTGGCTTTTGTGTGAACTGATATGCAGGGAAATCCTCACAGCCCTGGGTGGTACCATAGGCTGAAAACCCTGACCACCACTCATGCACAATCTTCTTCTCCATCTTGTGTCTCATATTCTGATAGACATTAATGTTAGATATGCCAAAATATTTCATCACCTTGGGGTGCTTTGGCATCTGGGTGTGCAGTATAATCCCCACCATACACTGATCTCTTCTGTCCGCAGTACCTCGTGGTGTCTGGATGGGTTATGCTGACCCTCCTGATTGCCCTGCAGTTCTCAGCCAGCTTTGTGCCAGCTCTCTGGAGGGGATGGGATTCGAGGTCAGTTGTCCAGCAAGCACTGGCCAAGTGGAGAGAGGGAGGAGCTGTGGGGCCTTCTCCCATCCCAGGGGCACATGGACTGTGCTGGGCTCTGGAGACCCTCACACTCCTCCCATGGACTCTCCACTGCGAGTATTTCCATCAGTTATTTGTTTAAGACTTCCTTTTTGCTCCTTTCAAGATTTAGTTCTCCTAACACAAAAAAATCCTAAGGGTGCTGAATTGAATTAAGTTTGTGCACAGAGGTGGGTTTTGCTTTTTGGTCCCACAGACCAATCTAATTTCCACTGGTGCAAATCCAAAAATAAATTTCATGTCTGTGTTTTGATTATGCAAAATTTTTCTCTAGTGTAAGTAAATGAGCTCAGAGCTTGGCCTTGGTGTTACTGCAGTGAGCTGAGCCTGCACATCAGTGCTGATAGGATCTAAGCCTTTTACTTATTTTTCCTTTTAGTCATTGAAAGTAACCATCAGGAGAGAAGTTCAAGCAGAGAGATAAGGACTCCTGGTGCTCCCCTGGGCAGCGTGGAGCTGGTGACGATGCTGGCTGGGAGCAGGGAGTGGGCATCTCTGTCTGCCAGGCGTGGGATGGTGCCAGCAACAAGCAGGGTCACAAGGCACACTGGGCCCCGTGCCAGTGATGGGGATGTCACCCCTCCAGGAGCAGGATCCCTGGAGAACCCATCTTCTGGGACCCACCTGCCCACCTACAGCCATCCTCCCGGTGAGTTTAATGTGTGTGAGAGTCCCTGTTCTGTTCCCAGCCCCTGGACCATAGCCAATGGGTTAGGAAGTATTCCTGCCCCACAGCTAGAAATGCAGGTTTTTGAGAGAAATCCAATCTCAGGAAAGCTGGGTTTGGTTTTTTAACATTACAACTAAGATGATTCTCAGGAGCTACCACTGTTTCTCACCACCCAGCAGTACCCAGACCATCCTGCCCATCCACTGAGCTCAGGGGCTGTGCAATGATTGCAGGCCCCTGGGCATCCCCACACCTCCCAGCAGGAGCTGAATCCCATCGCACACCCAGCCTGGGTTAAAAGAACTCATCTTAAGGATACCTGACCAGCTGTGTCGATGATTTGTAGCTGAGGTCCTCACATGGAAATCCTGCAAGTGAACACTTACCTTTGGGCTTGTCCATAATCTCGGGCCATAAGTAAACCAGTGTACTCTTTTAAGCATGAACTTAAATCAAAGCCTGTTTCTCACAGCAGCAAGACAAAGCTGTGCTGATTGCCCTGTCCCCACATCAGTGTTTTCCTTAATATCCCCAGCTGAAATAAGATATAAGCATACAGGTTTACTTTAACTTTTAAATTCCTTGGGCATTTATCTGCTTGGGGACTAGAATCTGGAGCTGGCATGCCCAGGCTGCCAGCTGTGGGCTGTTCTGGCACTGGCTCCTTGCTGCTTTCTGCATTTTTAATGTCTCTAAAAAAAATCTGTTTCTTTTGCCATGCAAAAATGAAGACAATGTTTAAAATGCCATTATTTTTTTGTGACAGAAACCCTGTTTCCATCAAGCCCTCCTGCAGTGAGACTGTGCTCTGTTAAACAGAGGAAACATGAGGGATGCAGCTGTGACCCTTCCTGTTGCATGTGGTAGGGCTGGGTACCACTGCAGGTGATGCTGCTGCCACCCAGCTGAGACAAAGGAACTTTTTCAGGGGAACATGACCCTCTCCCTGTTGCTTTCCAGGCCCTGGAAGTCATCACCATGCTGCAGGCAGGCAGGGGAGAGGCAAGAGGGCTCTGGCTTCTCCCAACACACCTAGAGCTGCTGGAGTGACACCACCAGGCTCCAAAGTGGTCAGCACCGATTTGGCTGAGGGGACTCAGGCTGGGATCTGGAATGTGTCAGGGTTTAACACCATGAGGACAGTGCTGCTACCTTCATCTTCAGAATCTCATCACCCAGGTGAGCCTCCCAGTTCAGCCTGGGAACACTGGAAAAGTGTTCCAATGCCTGGAGACAAGGTGAATGCAGTTCTTCAGAGCAACCAGCATTGGTTAAGCCTGGTTCTCCTACATTGTAGAGCTTTGTGGATCCATTTCTCTATCCTCACCATGCACTCAGGGGAGTTTTCTGGCTTGCTTCCTGCACAAGGGTGGAGAGAAGAATCCACGTGGCTTCTCCTGATAACCAAAATTATGAATTACTTGGTACAGCTTCCAAACACAAAGTTTCTGTAGACACAGTGCAGACAGGAGGGGCTGAGGGGCAGGGTGACAGTGGGGGATGGCGTGCAGGCAGCTAACCCCATCTTTGGGCTCTCATCTGCTTTCCCCATTGTCTTGTAGGCACTGACAACCTCTCTCAACCCATCGGCAGCTGGGGGGGCACAGAGCTGGGCAGCAGCCCCGCCACGGGCACTGCAGCTGCTTCACCCAGCCCCTCGGGGAGCAGCCCCAGCACTGCCCTCCCTGCCTCCCTGGGACAGCCCCAGGCCTCCTCCCGAGCTTCAAGTACCCAGACTGGGGCAGACCACATCGTGCTACACCCCAGGGGTGTCATGGGGAGCTCCACCAGCCCTTTGCTGACAGCATCACCTCCCACGGACAATGCTTTCGGAGGTGAGGTTTTCTGGCCTTTGTTTCATAGATTTAAGACGCCACTTGATAGTTCTTGCTTTCTTGAAACAGAGGAGATGCTCTGTTTTGCATGTGCTCTGGTTTTTATTATTTGGATGGTTAGCTGAAATTCCCTGCTGAAAGCAGGAAAAAGCAATGGAAAAAATAATTTGATCCAACCCCCCCAGCATTTTCCACTTAAAAAAAATAAAGTTCTTTGGATGTTATCACTGTGTTTTCTGCAGGGTGGATGCCTGCAGCTGTGAAATATCTTCACTGGATCAGTGCCAATTGCAGAGCAAGGGCAGGTCTGAGCATCATCTGACCTGTGCCCAAGTTGGGTAGGAGGTTGGGAACCCACACTGGGTGGGTTTGCCCTCAGCTGGACAGGGTGAGATGCCTGTGCTTAACAGCTTGCTCAGGACAGCAAACCTGAAATCCCTGGCCTCCACAGCTTCCCTTTGCTTGCTCTGCAGCAGGAAGTTTCTGGAGTTCTCAAAAAAGGAGACTTTGCCCAGCTCCACATGAGCTTACTGAAAACCTCATTGTCTTGTTTAAGCTAAGTCCTTATCCTGTGTCTGGGGCTTTCCAGGAGCAAGCACTCACAGGGCTCTCACACTGACACATCCGTTCCCTCTGTCACAGCTGCTGGGAGCAGTGCTGGGGCTGCAGGAAACCTGAGATCCAGGATCTGAAGGACAGTGCCCCACTAAGCCCTGGGATGTGTAGTGAGCTGCAGGCTCATATAGGAATGTGGCTGTGCTTAGGTTTCCTCCCTTTGCAGTTTGATGTGGTGCTCAGGCCACCAAAAAAAAAAAAAAAAGAGCCTGAGCCTATTTCCAGCAATATTAGAGCAAAGGTGGGATTTAAAGGCAAGTCCCTGCAGTCCTTGTCCTGTGGGGTTTCCTGCTGTCTGGGCCACCCCACTCTCACAAAGCCTGGCAGAGAGCCCTGGGTTTTGTGAGAGGTCTTCCTGCAGTGAGGGGAGTCATGCCTTTCCAAAAGAGCACTTTGTCCAGATTGAAAACTTCCTATGCTTAATATCTGTATGTGCGCTGTAAGCATCTAGGGAGAAAATGGATTCACCTCTTTATAACTTCATATGTGTAAATCCATTTTTTTTTATTGTACCATAGCTGTTGGAAGAAGATCCCAACCATCCAACAACTCAGCTGTGGAGAGAAGAGGTTCAGATTTCCCCACCACCAGCACCTCCTTTTCCACAACAGGCACCAAGGCTGGAGGGAGGACATTAAGATCTCTGCCAGCCAACACCAGGCTGGTCACCACAGCAGAGATTTCCACCTCTGGAACTGAAATCACCAGCTCTTCAGCCCAGAGTCGGACTCCTGGGATGTCTGTGGGTGCCCAGGGTGGTGGAGGCAGAAGTGTCACAGACTCATTGCTCAGAGGTTCGCCATCTGCTTCAGAAAGTGCTTCCACAAGTGAGTTTTGATAGATAGCTGTATACCTCAGAACTCTTATTTAAGGACTCTTTATTAACAAAATACATCCTTTTTATTTTAAAGAAAGGAGGAATAATATTGTATTTGGCACATTCTGTACATTTAAAAACATTTCACAGAAATGAAAGTATGGATAAATATTATTCTTGTTGGAAGGGGAGGAGAGATTTTCCTTGAAAACTTCCAGTTGAATTTTGCAAGCAATAACTTCAGCAGTTACTATGTAGAGACCACTTTTTCCCTGTCTTATTGATTTCCCAGTATTACATATTTCCATATTGAATATTTACACATACATTGTCTGCATCTACTGATAGTGGGATGAAACCTGCCCAATGGTTTTGATTTATGTTTATGCAGTTTTGTCTTTCGTTTCTCCTTTTTCAGCTTTTAGCAGCAATTATGAACCCCCCAAGATCATCCCAGCTGCAGAAGAGGCGATGCTAAGCTCGGACACCCAGGGTGCTGACATGTCCAGTGTGGCAGTGGGGACACTGACGTCCCCAGGAAATGGCCACACAGCTGGCGTGACAAGGGACTCTGCCACCAGCACTGACCTCACAAGCTCTTTGGCGGGGACCTCCTCTTCCTTGAGGACTGGTGCACATCATCCCAACGGCTCATGGGAAGCCACTGATCTCCCAGATCCTCCTGCGAGTCCTCTGCTCACAAGCTCCCTCTCTGCCTCTGAAGGGCCTTTCCAAGGTAAATTTGTTAGTCTGGAAGCTGAGTGCCTTGGGGCTGGAGGAAATTTCACATCCTTGTGCTGCTTTTCTTCAGATATGGCCATCAGTCATTATTGGATACATGGATGTTTTTATTATTGGCTGCACTGGGTTGGCAGTGGGGTGGGTGGGGAGAGGGAGAGTGGAGCTCAGCTTTTGGGTGAAAAAGTGAAAAACTTTGATGTTCTCATTGCTAATGAAGCTCCTGTCCTGGGAAAAGCATTGGTTAGAAATACCTGCACACACTTTCCCTGCCAGAGACACTTGCTGGGGTTTTGCAGCTGGCACCTGGTGCTGCATCTGCCGTGCAGGCTGGTCTGTAGGATGTGGCTTTGAGATTTCACGGCTTTTTGTAAGGCACATGTGCCTGTACTTAGGAGATTCACCTCTTCCCAGAGAAACACCTTCAGTTTCTCAGTGGGCAGCGTAGAACAGGGCACTGAGCAAACAATCGAATGTCTAGCTCTGTATGCATAAATCCAACCTGGTTTTATTGCATCTTAGGTGTCAGAAGCAGCCACCGACCAGTGGCAGAGAGAACCTCCCTCCCTTCCTCTGCCACCAACACTCCCATTTCAGCCACATCCAGCAGCAGCAGCAGCAGCAGTGGGAGGTCCCCCAGGTCTGCCTCGAGCAGCAGCCGCTGGGCAGCAGCAGAGGGCTCCACATCCAGCAGTGGCATGTACAGGACCTTGGGCACAACTCGATCCTTGTCCACATCTTCTGTGAGAGAGACCCACAGAGCTCAGGGCTCCACAGGAATGGCAGGTTTCACCGAGGTGGCAGACTCTTCCCTAGCACACTCTCACTCTCCTTCAGAAGGTCCTTCCCCAGGTGAGGTAACACTAGAATTGAAATACCATTTTTCTTATAAGCCAAAGGAGGACTGTTCCTGCAGTTGCACTTACCTGACTCTTTCCTGCTATGAAGAATATACTGTTTGGAAGGATGCAGTGTGATTTTGTGTCTGAAATCATTCAGCTCTTCCTTGACTAAAAAAATGTGCTTTAGGGTTTTTTTACAGAAAGGGCACATGTGGAAAGTTTCACTATGCCAAGAAAAATAGACTTTCGTTTCACAATCCTTTCTTTACTATCTCCAATTGCTATCTCCATGTTACAGACAAGAGAACTAAGCAAGTGAGGATTAGATCATGTCCCTGCAGTCCAGGGGATCAGACTTCAGTTCCTACCTTCTGTCCTACTTCTTGGAACATGCTGCTTCCCAGAAATTGAACCAGCTCAACAAATTTAAGGCAACTTTGAATGTGGTCTCTGAGGCCTTTCATGCTGCTGTTCAGTCCTAGTCCCTACTGTGGTGCTGAGGGTGTCTGATTCCCCTGATCCTGTTTTCTTCAGACTTCTCTAAGACCTCTGCACAGCTCAGGGTAGAGCCTTGTCTGAACTGATTTCCAGGCTTTTCAGGGTTGTCACGATATTTGTTCTAGCAGCATGGAGTGCACTCAGGCACATAATGGTGAAATCAAGCGCACAGCATTAGTATTTGAAGTTTTTATATAATAGCACTTTTCTCAGCGTCACGCTATGTTTTTCAGAAGACAAATTTTTGTAGGAAGGATTTACATCATTGGAAATCGATGTCTTCTCATATTTTCTACTTGTGTTTTTACTTGCTGCCTTTGGGTGCCACTGGGTGAAAGCTCATTTTTATTTATAGTTTCATATGTGTAAAAATGTAACTTGTTTCTTTATCACAATTTAGCTACTGGAAGCAGCCATGTGTCATTCAGCATCCTGTCAACAGAGCGAAGAACCAATTTCCCCACCACCAGCATGTCCATTTCCACAACAGTCACCAAGGGTGGAGGGAAGACCTTAAGGTCTCTGCCAGCCAGCACCACACTGGACCAAACAACAGAGATTCCCACCACTGATACCGAAAATATCAGCTCTCCAGGTCATTCCCAGTCTTCTTTGGGAGCCCGTGGTGGTAGAGGTGCCACCATGTCGTCCGTGAACCCACTGCTCACGGGCTCAGAAAGCACTTCCCCAGGTGAGCTCTGACCACGCAGCACACACCCACCTGCAGGGAGCCTGAGGGCATGCTGGAAGGTGCTGGATGATACCACTGGACATTATGGATGGAAATTTCAGCTTCCAGAGAAAAACACATTATCTGTTTCTTACATTTAGCCACCAGGGAAAGCCAGCCATACTGCCAGAGCAGTCTGGCCTCGAGTTTTGCTGTGTTTTCAGAGACAGCACAATCTCAAGACTGCCTCACTGGCTGTGTTTATACAAGCCAGAGCAGCAACAGCCATTCCTGACTCCCACCCTGGGGTGCAAGGGCAGTATTTACTGATCCCATACAAGCCTACCATGCTTACCCTGAGTAAGCCATGCTACCAAGCCTACCCTGAGTACCAGGGATTTGGGTGCTGTGTGTAATCTCCCCCCCACTCATTACGGATGAAAGAGGTAATAGTGTGGGTGCCTGGTGCCAAGGTCAGGCCTCAGTATTGGGAGCAGAGCTGAAGGGAAGCAAATCCAAAAGTGCTCCCATGTCTTGTTCCCAGTGCCCTCTCTGGGGTGCCTTGCTGTGAGCAGCCCCTCCTAGCACAGGAAAGGGCTGTGCTTTCACTGTTAGGGTTTTCCGCAGGTTTAGATTTTCTGCCACATTTTCTCTGTGCCCTCAGCCCTGAGCACAGTGATGGATGAGAGAACTCCTGCCTGTTTATAGCTTAGGGTGCATAAATGGTTTTGCTTTGCTCTTTCCCAGCAGAAAAGACCTCAGCAACAGGAGGACGCCTGCCTCTCACCAGTACACCCAGTGTGGTGTCAAGTACCGCCAGCGAGGAGAGCAGCACAGTGCCCGTGTTGGACACCCGCAGAGCTTCCAGTGCCACAGGGAGCTCTTCTCCCACTCCACCCCACGCCAGCACCCTGGACACGGTCCTGCTGTCCTCAGCAGCAGCAGAGCCTGGGAAGGAGAGTAATGCTTCACAGAGCAGTGCTGGACTCAGTGATCTTCCAACAAAGCTGCTGCCTGCATTTTCTCCCAGCGTTTCAGTGCCTTCACCCTCAGCCACACTCTTTGTCCACAAGGAGGGGACATCTCAAGCCCCAGGTAGCCGCAGCACATGGAGCACAGAAGCAGAAAGCCTCACATCTCATGCTGACACAGCTGGGGACACCCACACTGGCCCCATCCCATCCTCCGCAGCATGGCCTGGAGTGAAACATGTGTCATCTGGCCGAGTAGGATCCCCAGAACCCAAGGTCACCCTTTCATCCAGGGTCTTCACCTACTTCTCAGATGCTGGTGAACCTTCCAGTGAGTTTTTCTGACCTCTAGGGTAGCATTTGACTGCCTCTCCCTTCCCCTTTCCTGTGGGATTTGTGTGACACTGCTGTTGTGTGTATCATGGGCAGCATTTATAAGTGCTCGTGGTTCTGCCCAGTGGTGCTGTGTATCTGCAGCTGCTGATGCCTGACAGAAAGGGTCTCATTCTTGTTGCTGTAGGACACATCGACTGCCTGTCTGGGTTGGAATGATAATTATAAATAACATAAACCTACCATTATGACTCTAATGGTGCTGATTCCTCTGTATTTGGACAGTCCTGTCTGCTCTGAGATTATAAAATCAGATGCCTGCTTTTCGATCCTTTTCCAGCCATTGGCAGCAGCTCAAGTGCTGAGGAGAGGACGTCCAGCCCCATCACCGATCCTGTGTACGTTTCATCCACGTCTGTGGGTGGCAGGGAGAGGATGCTGCACTCAGTGACAGATGGCACACTGGCCAGTGGCACGGAGAGCTCTTCTTCCCGTGCTGAAGCTTCCAGCTCTCCAGGGCCAGCTGAGGCAGTGCTGGTGGAGCAGGGCAGGACAGCCAATGCCTCCACCAGCAGCGGGGGTTTCACGGGCTTTGCAACAGAGACGGTCTTTGTACGTTCTGCCAAGGTGCCCACTTACTCGTCTTTCCAAAGCGATCTCACAAGTAAGTTGATGTCTCCTGGTGTACTTTTGGGGGGAATTCACGTTGTCCTGATTTTTAGTATGTTTTTCATAAAGTGCTAGTTCATTACTACATGCAATGCCACCTGTGGGTTAACTCGGGGATGTTTCCATTAAAAACTCAAACCTAGACCCCCACACAGATGGGGAACTCTTCCAGAAGTGGAGTCATAAACCTTCCTGTTTTGAGGACCGCATGACTTTTTTTTTGCATCCCAACTGGTTTCTTTTGGGTGAAGCTTTCAGAAGTGCTTCATGATAACCTAAGTCAATTGTAGAATTAAAACAAATTTTCAATATCCTAGTTTATTTTGGAAATTTGGCTGAACTGAAAGTAGCTGTGTGTCCTGAAATTGGCATTATAAGATTGATTGCACCTTTTATGCTAAATAGTCTGAATTTTTTTGCAGACCGATGTGCTATTCATCTAGGTTTTCCTGGCCTGCAAAATTTTGAATCACTGGGTTCACGATAAGCTGCAAATTAACATAATGTAATAATTTCATTCAGCAGAGGCATGAAGTTCACTGTCTACAAACAAATTGACTGAACAAGATGAATATTCTATAGATAGGAATGGAGGATAAGAATGAGGGGATATGAGTTCTGTAAATTATGAGTGATAAAGAGAGCAGTTGGGTTTTCCTGCTTAACTTGCCACAATTATCACAGAATGTTAAGAGCTTTATCACTTTAGGAAAGCAATATGTGAGGAACAGTGATTTGGAAACCTACACATTTCATGGGAGTCTTGTGTCTGTCAGGGTTCACCATTTTAGAATCAGTTAAGGACTGCATAAGAATCCTAATTCCGTAACCATGCTTGAATGGTGCTTGAAATTTTTAGAAAAGCATAGACAAGTTCACAGAAGAGAACATCTAATTTAGCAAGTGGTTTTAATATGACATCAAAATACTTTTGTATTACTCCATCTCTCTAATATTTTTTGTTCTTTTACTCCAGACTCTTCAGGTAGCCATCAGCCAGTCAGTAGCATCGATGCTGAGAAAAGGACCTCAGTTTCTCACACAGATGGCACATACATTTCAACCACATATACCAGAGGAGGAGAAAGGACCCTCCTGTCTATCTCCAACAGCAGCACCTCTGCTGAGTCCTCAGAAAGTTCCACCTTTTTTTCTGAAATATCCAGCCCTTTTGATGCATCAAAATCATCTGTGGCGCATGACAGGCAGTCCAATGCATCAAACAGTAGCAGTTTTGTTGAACCTTCTACAGAGCCATTGCCAGTGCACCCTTCCAAACAGTCGACTTCTGCTTCTACAGGCAGCATAGAAAATACAACTCTCTTCAACACTGACTCTGATTTGTTGACCACTGACAGATCATCTCTATCTTCATCAGCATTCCCAGCCTCTTCCTCGCTGTCATCACTGCAGCACTCATTGTCATCAACACCACCACCAACTCATCTCTTTAGACTGTCAGAATCACCTGAGCCACGCTTGCCCTCTGTGATGGCATCTTCACCGCCTCTGCAGGCTTTGTCATCCTCCTTGCCCACCTCCTCCTCGCCCTCCCCATCCTACTCATTAGCCCCTTTATTGCCTGCGTTTTCATCACCCTCATCTGTCTTGCAGTCCAGCGACACTGATCAAGCAAGCACCGCTGTGGTTACGAGTGTGGCCAGGCAGGTGCCCTCCACAGCTGCCACGGCTGGAAGCTCCCCCAGAGAGACCAACAAGCCCAAAGTCACACAGCAGCCCCAAAATAGCACCACCTTCGCCCCCACTAGGTCACCTCTCCCTACGGCCCCCATGGAGCTGCTTGGTGGACGCATTGTGTCCGTGTCCGCCCCTGTGACGGTAACAGAGACTGCCTCGCCTAGAGATGCCACCACCCAAGGGGACAGCTTTGGGAAGGTGACACCACTGCTCACCATGGCCAGTGCTGCTCCACGAGCTGGTCCAACAGATGCACCCCTTAATCCCTCACCAAGTGCAACAAATCACAGCAACGTTGTCCCCGCAGTGACAGTGACCACGGTGAAACCTCCTGTGCTGACAACACCGGCCAGTTGCCGGCCCACCCCAGGTGAGGCCAGCACTGTGAAAGACCACGGGGTCCAGACACCCACTGCCACTAAGCACGGGTATACCACTGCTAAAAGCACAGAAACCATGGATCCCACCACTGCAAAGCCTGGTAAAGTCACTGAGGAAAACACCCCTGTTACAAGTCCTTCTGAAGCCCCTCCAACCACCAAGACCACTGTGAGCATTTCAACTACTTTGGCTGCGACCAAACCAACCAGTGTTCCTCCGCTGAGCAGCACGGTGGGGCTGAGGACGTCACCTCCAGCAACAGGTAATGTGTAAAATGGCTCTCACCAGTGGTGGGGCCAGGAACAAGCAGGACAGGAATGCCTGGGTCCCACTTTAAGAGATTTCGGAGTTGTGCGTGCATTTATGTATGACAAGTCTGTTGCCAGCAGAGTTTGAGGGCAATAATGTTGTCCCTCTGTCTCCATGTTGGTCTTTTTAAGCTAAGGGTTTAGCAGTCATGTTGAATGGCTGAAATAAGGGTGAGCACTTTGGTGAACATTTATGATTGAAAGCTTTAGCTGAAATTTGACAGTTTCAAGAAAATAAAGTTGATTGGCCTTTCAGGTAAGCACAGGATGCACTTTGTATTTGTTGATAGGTTAATGATAACAATTTATGATGATTGATATCTATCTTATTAATGAGAAAGTACAGTTGGCCACCACTTGGTATTTGTGTTGAAACTGCTTCTCTTATTACAGCCTGTGGTTATTTTCTCCTCACCTCACTAAATATTAATCTTCTCCTGAGGGGCCTGATGCTTCTCCTGTAGGCTATGTACCATAGTCCTGCTGAGTGCGTTGTTATAGTAATTTCTTACCCCTGCCAGTCTCCTTATCTTCTCAAGTAAATACATTTGCTGAAGTCTTATATGAAAGGAAATTGACTTTGTGTTTGAAGTTCAGAGCCTGGCCATCATGCCACTGAAAGATACTGTGTGTGCTAAAGGCATTAATCTCAGTGAGATACTGGCAATAATATATATTCCATCCAATAATTAAGTATTTAAAGGCTACTTCTCAGGCTGATTGGTTTTAATTATAGCTATAGCTTCATGCAAAAAATACTTTACTGGAATGGATTTTTTTTTTAATTGAAAAATTAAGATAATGCATCCTTTTTAGCAACTGATTCATACTTTTGCCAAATTACTCTTTCCTTTGAAAACCGAGATTTGCCGTTTACCAGAATGTAAGAGATCCTTCTACTGTCTTGGACATGGTGCTTTGTATACAGGCAGTCACTGCCCTGAGAGAAGCTGCTCTGGTCTCTGCTGTACAAAGCACAAACTGAAGGATGGCCAAGTTTTTAAATCACATCTGCTCATTTCTACATTAGAGCCACGAAGTCTCCTTCTCACTGATGCTGATGTAGCTGTGCCAGGCTAGTCCAGGCATGAGATTGCATCAAGTGGTGTGTCCCAGTGCAGAGGTTGGCTCTGGGCTGCCAGGTCTGTGTGGTGACCCAGAAATGCACTCACAGATTTGGCTCTTGTGCTTCGTGCTTTGAGCACAGAGCCTGTCCTTCCTGCCTCTGCTGCAGTGCTCAGCAGCAGCAAAAAGCTAGGTACCAGTGGAGTGTAAGATGTTTTGCTGGTCTTGTAGAGCCTTGTCACTGACAAGTTCCCAGCCCTGCCTATGGTCTGCCTTTGTGGTTGTGTGTGATGTGTGTTTGTGCTCATGTGAGTCATACTTGCACCAAAATGAGCTTTTCTGATCAGGACTTTTTTTATTTTTAAAAGGAAATATTGGGTATATTCTTCGGAATTTGCAGTTTGAGTTGTGTAATCTCTGAAGCATCTG
This sequence comes from Erpornis zantholeuca, assembly GCA_013400515.1. NCBI lineage: Eukaryota > Metazoa > Chordata > Aves > Passeriformes > Timaliidae > Erpornis > Erpornis zantholeuca. The sequence continues at coordinate 29,336 of VZTN01019580.1, read as the reverse complement.
AGATTACAGTCCTTAATGCCCAGAGACACCATCTATCACAATGGTGTCTGCTCCCTAAGCCCTTGCTCACCCAGCAGGAAGGGCGCTGCGAGTGGTGGCACAGGCAGGTATCACTGCCTCCACCATTGCTGGGTAATCCACAGACTGGATCAGTGCTCAAGCACTACCTTTGGAGCACAGAAACAGGATTTGGATGAAAAGGGCAGAACTTTGGTGAAGCAGCCCATGCTCACATATCTAACTTGGGCTGCTGAAGTTCCTTCTTTGGTCTTTTCATCCATAAACTGTTGGGTTGTCTGTCTTTGGAAAGAACCCTGAGATCTTCTGATGAGCAGTGCTGTAGATCAGTTGGATGCTCATATTAACATGGATCCATGCTACACCCCAGGGGCTTTTGAATGAATATTCAAGTGGTTTATATTTATTCTTTCAGCTCCTAGAGATTAATTAGGAACAGGATAAATAGTAAGTGCAAATGATGCAATGAAGCATCTGATAATGATCAAGGAGTCACAGACAGGGAGCCAGTTGATATCTTTTAGCTCAACAGTTGATGATTTTTATGATTCTGTAACTATAAAGTGTTTTGGGTTTTTTTTGCTTTTATAGAGGTGGATAAATGTCTTTCCAACCCTTGTCCTGCGCTGGCCACCTGCAACAACACCCATGGCTCCTATATCTGTCAGTGCCCTCTTGGATATGAGCTGGAAAAAGGAAAGTGCAATTTAGGTAAGAAAACAAAAATTAAAAACCAGGGATGGAAATAATTATCTTTAATCTCTAAAATAAATCAACTTAGGCTCAAACTAGTCCAGGAGCTTAATGTTCCTCCCAACCACCAATTTTATCAGAGCCTTTTAGTGTTTATACAAGTGTGGTGTCTAATGCCTGTTGTGTTGGGCTGCCTGGGGAGCAGGCACAGAGATATGAGTGCTTCTTAAAAACATAGCAATGGAGTGGTGGGCTCAGGCTTGCTAGTGAGGACAGATGTGCCTCTTCTGTTCCCAATGTGTTTTACAACTCCCAGAAAGCATTCAGCAGCTTATCAGCCCTACAAGCTCTGGTGGTGGCTCTTGGCTTGGGAGAAGTGAGTGGGGCTATTGTATAACCTGGCTTCAGTGGGATCAGCCATGTGTGGAAAGTTAAGCAGCCATGAAAGTCTTTGTAAGATCAAGGTCTTCCAGCAGACCTTTAGCATTTTCTGGGCAGCACAGTTATTAGCTGGAACTCAGGTTCTGACTCTTCCTTTCTATTAGAGGACTCTCAGTCTCAAGGATGTACAATATTCCATTGTAAAGGGGAATTTGTTTTCATAGATTTTCTTCTGACCCTTAATTAGTAAGGATTAGAGGTATGGAAATTTTGCTAAGGAAACATGGGTGAGGTGTCCCTGAAGAGTGTTTTGAAACTTTTCTTCAAGTTCGAATGTGTCAGCTTCTAATTTAGAGACTTGTTTTGATTATGCCTTGAACTGGGGTATGGACAGATTATATAAATACCATGAAGGTGATTCTCATAATAATTTTTGTCCAGAGTTGTTACATTAGAGAGGCCTGACATGCAATTTGTGGTGAAGATAGGCTCAGTGGATGGGAAAAAAAAATGGGAAAGAATTGGAGACTTTATAACTTTATCTGCAACTGCCTTTTTTTTCTGGTGGAACATAAAGCTGGAGCTCTGAGTTCTCATTTCCACTGACTATCTCATGACACTTAATACAAGATTTAGGAGTATTATATCTGCAAGTCTGGACAACTCAGATTATTGCATTCTGCTGCTGTGAATCAAATATGAATCTAAGCACAGAAAAATGCATCTTTTTTGACCTCTTTTCAAATGTCATTGCTCATTCTCTCCAGCAGTTTGAAAAATGAAAATGTCCTTTCTACAGTGCTTTATTTTGACTTACTGATTTGATTTCCTTCCATTGCAGGGAGGAGTAAGAGATTTGACATGTTTACCCCAAATTATCATAAATAGCTTTGCTACCTGACAGTTTCTTATTACTACATTTACCCATCTCTCTCTGTGTTCAGGGATCTATTTAAGTTAGTCTGTGTTTCTATATGAAATGTATGAACACTGAAGTGAAATGCTGTCTGTTCAGCAGCACTGAGCTCTGATTTTTGACTGGGACTGTGGGAACATTGCAGCAACCCTTGGGAAAAAACCCAAGGCTGTGACTTTGCTTTATTGGGGCAGTGACTCTCAGACTTGAGTTTTCTGTGTGCCTTGTAAAGGGATATTTGATGCAAACAGCCTCTCCTGTAAGGCAGATGAGAGCACATCTACATGTGGCACAGAGCTGTATTCCAACTAACTTGTCTTATCCTCATTTTTAGTGAGAATTTTTATCGGTCAGGTTCCACTGAAACTTAATATCACCCACGGGAAGTACTCAGAGCTCTTCCACATTGAGAGGGAGATCCTGGAGATGGTGAGTGTCCTTGTTGGGACTTTGGCAGTTCTGATGGGACAAGTCCCCTTCACTCCTCTTTGGCCTGTCACATTTCCCAGCTGTTCAGTTGTAGCCATGTGGTTCTCAGTCAGGTGAGAGCCAGTGCTGGACAGGCTGTTGGTGTCCCCATAGGCTGTGCCATTAATTGCTCCAAAAACACCCATGGGCTGGGGATAGGTACATTTCTGTGCAGTTTTTATCCAGATCACTGTACGCACAAGTTCATCCTGTCAGTGTTCCTGGGCTGGCTGCACTTTATTCCAGCTCTTTGGAGTAGGTGATTTGGAGATGCTGCCAAAGGAGGGGGGTGCTGGGTGGAGTCACTGTGATGCTGCCTGCACAGCTTGTGCTGGGGAGTACATACAAACAACTGCACAGATCCAGGGTCAGGGAGGCTCCTTGGAAGATCTGCATTCTCTAAGGGGGCTGCTTTGAGGCCGGCCTTGCCCTGGCCTCTCTCCCTGCTGGCTCATCCCTGACCTTTGTGGCCATTATACAGTGGGACCACAGGCAGACGCTCATGTCAAAACCCCCAGGTCTTTGTTCTTGTCCAAGGCTGTGCAATGGTGACTTTGTCCATCCCTTACTGGCAACAGGGCAGTGCATCTCTCTTACAGAGCAGATGAACCTCTGGCATGCTCAGAGCGCCCTTGGTCTCAGCAGGCATCTGTGGGAAACACAGGGGATGGTGTCAGTGACCCAGGAGGACTGTCCCATGCTACATCCTGTGGGGCTGCCTCCCTCCATCATCCCTGGGGCACTAACAGCTGCTCTCTTCTTCCTTGCAGCTCAATGCATCGCTGTCAGGCTTGCCAGGATACCGCCACTCCACAGTTAAGGCAAGCAGGTAAGGCTAAGGCTGCCAGGGGAAGAATGAGAAACTTGAGTACTTGGGATCTTCAGCTTGAGATCCACACTCTCCATGCTGAGTCAGTGCTGGGCTTGATACAATCCAGCCTGGCAGTGGTACAGGGCACGAGGAATGCCTGACCAGCTTGCCTGGCTCACCTGGTACTCTCCTCCTGATCTGAGCAGCTTGGAGATGGGCTGCCCAGGAGGGATTTATGGCTGGTTCCAGTGTGAGCATCCTTTCCAGCTCCATATTCTCCTCTCTGTATGTTGGTTAGTCCTGGTTTTAAGGCCTCTTACAGGGCAGGGCTCTTTCAGTATGCATATAATGCTGTGTCTGTGATAAGAATCACTTGTGTTTATAACAGTCCTACATATAAGGTGCTAATGATGATATCAGACTGACCTGTGATACTCAAGGCTGTTTTGTTTTGTTTTTTGTTAGGGAGGCAAATTTTGTGCACGTTTCAGTGCAATCCACATTCTCTTTAGCATCCAATGTGACTTTCTACGATATTATCGGCAGTGTGAAAAGCTACATTCGAGCTTGCAAATCCCCCACTGAAGCCTGCCAGTTCATCTCCAGCCTGAAATCACTCCACAGAGGTAAATAGCATCTGGAGGGACTGTGGCAGGAGGGGAAAGGGATGTTTTATTTGGCTCCTTTTATAACAGGTGGAGAGCCTTTTTCCATTTGGAAAAATCACTCTGAATCTTTTTATCTTACTTAAATGGGGGTCATCTTAAGAACCTCGCAGTACAAAAGGGATGCAGATACCGACCCTTATCTTTGCCACATGTGTGAGAAATCTGCCTCTCTGTGAAAATATTGCACAGCAGAGGATTAGAGGCATTGTCGGGCAGCCTTTCATCTCTAGGATGTGACACCGGGCTCGGCCAGATCAAAAAACCATGTCTTAATTCCACACACCTGGCCGGGAGCCAGGGAGATGGTGTGAAAGCCAAGAGACAAAACCCCACCAGTGAACTCTATTTGAGCTGCTGGAGGCTGCACAGCGAGCTCTGCTCTCCTGCCTGCCCAATTTCAGTGTTGCAGGTTGTAAAATGTTCACAGTTAAGACCTTTTGATTTCTGTACTGAATCCTCTATCTGCTAGAGGGGAATGTGGATACAGCACAGAAAGATGTGGAGGACACCAGTGTTGTGCACGACCTTCTCCAGGTGGACCCCGATGCTGTGCCCCGGCATCTCCCAGTTCTCACTTCCTGAGGGAGCAATAGAGGGGATTTGGCTGTGAGAGACACCTCAGGATCCTTGAAAGAGTTTCCTGCAAGGAAACTGCTGCACGTGGAGTCTTGTGACTTTTGGGTTCAAGGCTTTAACGTTTGGCCTCGAGGAGGATGAAGGGTGGCAATGCTTAGTCTGGGTTTAGTCGGAAACCCTGGTAGCATTTTGGCAAAGTAAACATGTAGATAAGAAGTTTAGTGTGTGCTTTTATTGCAATGTGCTGTATTTTAAGGCCACACTGCCCATCGATTGCATTAAATTATTTGGGTAAACCTGCTCAGATTATACCTACCCATTACCTCTGATACAATGCTTCTGTAAAGTCAACTTCTAACTTGAAATAAGCAGAATAAGAAACAAATGATATTATTGGGTAAGTACCTAAAAGAAAAGATGTCAGATAAAAAAAAATAGATCTAGCAAGGAGAGGTTTATAAAAGGAGAGCGCCAAATGAGTGATATATTTTCCATAAAATCCTATTTCTCACGAATATTTATTCATTCCATTTAGTCTGACTTCCCAGTAAAAAATGTAAATTTGATGTCACAGTTTCCATCATTTATCCACAGTTTTGCTGAATGCTCATTGTAACAAGTCTGACTTTCTAAATTGAAACACTGCTTCAAAGTAATGTAAATGAAAGTACAAATTTTTTCAGTGCTTAATACAGAAATGGAAAAGAATTGGTTTGGTCTGAGCAAAATGTTTTGCTTGATATAAACTTAAAAATTGATTTGTTGAACCGTGTCACAGGATGAATGTGTTTGAGCTTGAGCCAAACCAGATTTCTCTTTTTCATTTCCCCTTCTGCTTCCAAACTGAAACATTTATTATTCCTCTCCCCTCTATTTGTCTGTAGAAGTGATGGTAGATACAAAAGGAATGGTGACATAGGGTAATGCTGACTCTCTCCTAATGGAACAAGTATTACTAAAAAAAAAAAAAAGAGATTAAAGCAGCATATCAGCTGAATGAGATGCCCAGGGAAAGCAAATGTGCATAATGGTGGGTTCAGAGAGAACCATGCTGATGTTGGCCACCTCTTTCCAATCCATCAGCTGGCAGCTTGTGCAGACAGAAAGACCCTGAATGTGACAAGGAAACTTCAGAATGCACCGACTTTGATGGAGTTGCGCTCTGCCAGTGCAAAAGTGGGTACTTCAAATACAACAAGATGGACCACTCCTGCAGAGGTATTGCTCTTTATGTGGTGTATTTTGCCTGAATTTTCCTTAAAGTTCTTGTTCCAGTGAAAATGAGTGTGTGTATGTAGTGCTGTGCATGCAAAACCCTGAATATTATGAAAAAATATTAGCAGCTCAAGTTTCCTGTAGTTAGTTAGGGGGCTTTTCAGCAGACACTGAAGATACAGCCTCTCTCTAGGAATAATATTATCTCTTTCTGGAGCATGCTGTGAGTCACAGTGATTGAGGAGAGGGAGAAGAGGGCCTGGCTGCTTTGGGCTCCAGTTCAGTGGCACAGAGCAGAGATGACGTGAGTCTCTGCCTGTTTTGATTTTGTCTGAACTCTCAGTGAACTTAGGGGAAGTGCTTTAAACTCACAAGCTTATATTAATACATCATCAGTATTTTAAAAATTTGTATCTGAAAATGATTATGAATTTATTATTCAGCTGGATTCCAAATAGAAATTTTAAGCTTAAAGATTACATTATTTTTTAGCTACTCCTGAGATCAACAGATCTGGTTTTGCTGCATTTTAAACAAAGTCTTTGCATGCCAGTGTTCAAATGACTTCTGTAGGATCAGGGTGTCCATTCCCTAATTTGTGGTTGCTGTAGGGCTTCTTAAGAAATGCAGTCTTCTGATGACATATCAATAACAATTGCACTGGTAGTTATATACTGCTTCTGGCACTGCCTGCTGGGTTGCTCTTGAAATAGGAGGGGATGTTTTGTTGGTTCCAAATCTGAGAGTGAGAAAAATGTGCCTGGAAATAACTCATGTGCTACAGGCTCTGGGAGGGACAGCTCTGTGTGCAGATGGGCAACTCTGTGTGCCAGGTCAGGGTCCTGCCTCTCCTTCACTCTGTGGCTCCTTTGTGACAAAACCTTTCCCTTTGTGTTTTCCTTCCTTCCCCTCCTCTTGTATGTTGGAGGAAGTATTTCTTTTGGAAAATATTGAGCATCTCTACCAACCCTAGAGAGTCAGAGACAGGCTTATGTAGTGAGTGAGGAGCTGAGCTGAAACTTGGAAGGTTTGTACCCAGTTCTTGTTCCATCACAGACAAGTGAGGACCCAGGGAAAGTTACTCCATTTGTCTTGTTCATGTCTCTTGCCAAGAAGTGAAGATAAATTCTTGAAAGGCTGTGAGGCACTTGGATGCAATGGTTGCAGAGGGCTAAGAGATCTAAAATCTTGTACGTGTGATTACTCCATACTTATGAAACTTGTTTAGTGTGGAAAATATAAAAACCTTATCTGTGAACAGTGAGAGCAGCACCTTCATGTCACTGCTCAGATGGAAACATGGATCAGAGTGAGAGTATCTGAGGGACAGAGTTGATGTAGTGCAGAGCCATGAGGGCAGCACTGACTGCATGGTGCCACTGACAAAATACTAGATTTTCATTATCACTTGTGGCCCATCTGGGCAAGCCAGGTGGTTGGGATTTTCAAAGGCTTTTCCAAAAGCCAAGCTATGGTCCCCATTTGATATTTAGGGCTATTTTGCTGATAAATATAGCATACAATATACCAGCCTCTTTGAAAATCTCTGCCCTTTCAGTGCCTAAACAGGAACCGAGGTCTCGTGAGCATCCGACCCTCATTGTGGGTTGTGAAAATGCAGTGTAGTAGCTCCAATTATAGTATTTGCAAAGAGGGAAATGGCTATTGTGCTGCCCTGTCCGGTCTCCCCCGTGGGAAGGCTGGGAGAATTGACTGCCCTGACCCACAGGGTTTGTTCTGTCCTCCCTGCAGCATCTGTCCTCAGAGACATGCTTGAAAAAGCAGGGACCAGAGAAGGGTTGGGTCTCCGAGCCGCAGAAGTTCCCATATGTTGGCCATGGCACCTACTGCTGTGCTGTTCAGTGTCTCTGGGTCGCTGCTGATTTTCAAACTTCTCAGTGTCTTCAGGGCTATTTCAGTAACAGCGCAACAAACCCGATGTGCCAGCTTTTCAAGGGCATGCTATTTTTACTAGTACAGAGTGTTTCTGGAATGAAGCAAGGAGCAACAAAGCAGGTTTCCAAACAGACCCCTGAGTGTCTTTTGGGAAGGCAAAGGCAAAGGAATCCTAGGCTGAAGAGCACAACTTGATAGCTTTGCTTGGCCCCTGACACTTAAGCCTTTCCTCTGTTCCCTGCTTGTGTTTGAAATCTTGCCAAGTGAGTGTGACAGTGAGAGCTCTCCTGGGAATATGTTCAAAGGAGCAGGAAAGATGCCAAAGGAGAAAGCAAAGTGACAGGAAAAGACACAGAGGAGAGAGGAAGCACCAAGCACCTAGTTTTTAAATAAGACAGAGAAATGCATATTCAGGATCTCGCTTTTCCTCTTTACTGCTCCTATATCCTCCTGACCCAAGTGCTGTGTGCCAGCGAGGTCCTGGGGCTGCTCCTGCCCATGGCACAGCTCCAGCTTTGAAACTGCTCAAGGTGTACGTGCTCACACACATTATTGAGCTTGGGTGGGCTCCAGCACCTGCCTGCCTGCTCCTGCAGGCCTTCCTAGGTTGCAGGAGGTGGGCTGGAGCTGGGACGGGGCTGGGATGCACAGGACTGCTGTGCTCATTAGGGCAGGCAACTCCAGTGAGCTGTGAGGTGATGCCTCCCTCCCTTCCACTGCACTTTTCATTACTGCCTGATCCTGTAGTTCACTCTGGTAGAACCTTCACTCCATAATGTTTTCATTCTGCTTTTGTTAGCAAGTGAGAAGAGCAACCCATCCAGTCTCCTTTTGCTAATGCCTCAATGAGATGAATGAGCTGGGCAAGGATCCTTTGGGATTTACTATCCTTGCCCTGGCTGTTTGTTGACTGAGGCTCTTAACTCTTTCACAGTTACCTGTGATCTCTTCCTTTACTTCAAAAAAATCATCTTAGAGGGAGAAAAATTTATCCAGTACAAAAAGTATCACAGTGAGGTGCAGCAGGGGGGCTGTGTAATGACCTTCGACCTCCTGATCCCCAGCTCTGGAAAAATAAATGGAGTGAGGGGAGGTGGTGAAGGAGTAGTGGGGCTATTTAGGGCAGAGAAAGGTGTGCAAGACCAGGTACCAAGGACTTCAGCCCCCACCATCATTGTTGGTGCCAGCTGGTGCAGCAAGTCTGTGTCTACAGGCACAGAAGTGATGTGAGTGCGGCACTCTTCTCTGTCCACACATCCTGAGGATGTGAGGCAGTCAGAAGATGGGAAATTATGTTATCCCTGGGCTTGCAACCTCTATTTCTGGGAACCAGAAACCAAAAGGATCAAAGAGAACCTGTGAGCGTTCAGAAAAAAGCTACAATAATTAGGGAAACCCAAAGACCTCAGTGGCCTTAGCTTTATCAAAGATAAAGGAGTGATTTGGTAGTGGTGAGGAGAAACTTGATCACATAACCTTTTCCAATCTAATAAGCAAACATCCAAAGTCTGGAATTTGACACTGGGGTAATTCAGACCAGAAAGAAGGTGAATGTTTTTAATGGCTGAGGAAAATTAACTTTGTGAGCATCTGACCCAGGGCTGTGGTTGATTGTCTCTCACTGAAAATATTAAAATCAGTCTTGGGTGTTTCTCTAAAATGTAGCTCCAGTCCAGCTATTTGATTTGAAACTGGAGTTAAATTCGGGGAAATTCTGTGACAGCACATAGTACTTGAGTGGGGGGAAAAATCCAGGAGCATTTTTGTTTTCATTTAACAATTCCCTGTGGAATGTGCTGCAGGGGTTTCCCAGACTCTCAAGTGACATCTTGCAGACCCCCAAGGGCTGCTGCATGTGCTGGCCCTGGCTTGTCCCTGTGCCCGAAGTGGCTCTGTCTGTATCACTCCTGCCCAGGTCTTTGAGTGACCACCTTCACTGCCTCTGCGAAAGGCAGCAGATCTGTGAGAGCTCTGGTGGGGGTGTTGCTGAGAAAAGCAGTGATCTTATCAGTAATTTGAACCTTATAATTGTGTGTCCAGTGTATCACCCCCTTTGCTGTTCATCAGCAGGGCAGTATAATTTCCTTCGATAATTTAAGATAGCTGTCCATAAGCATGGAAATTATTTTATTTTGAAGTAGTTGTTTCAGTTTTTCACCATCATTTTGCACAAAGCAGTTTTCTGGATTGTTTAATCAAAATTTGATTTAACAGTAAATTTGAAAGATCAGAAAAGAAGGTGACACGAGAGAAAAACATTGCCATACCTCTTTGGGTTACCCTGACCGTGTTTGCATAATATCTTGTAGCAATACTAATATTTGAAAGTAATTCATAACATGTACCAATGCTAAAGTAGCATAGCTCAAATGGGCTTTCAAAACGAAAACTGGAGGCACTTGCAGATTTTTTACATTGCTATTTTGTGTGAAGCCGTTCAAGTGTGCAGTGAGTTTTCATTTGGGCAAGAAGCAGCTCTGCTGGGAATTACGTTGCCAGCAGCCCTCCCTGTGCCAGGCTCTGGGCTGGCTCTGCCTGGAAGCCCTGAAATGGCCCCGTTAAAGCCAGCGGGGGGTGAATTTAAGTGCACGATGCTTTGCCTAAACCCGAGGACACCCAGCATCCCGTGGAAGCGCAGGGCATTCCTGCTGTGCGGCCGCGGTGCGGTCGGGCCCCTGGGGCGGTGGAGGCGAGGCTGCCGTGGGAAGCGGCGGTGGGAAATCCCTCCCGGCTCCACTACGCGGTGCTCACGGCCCTTCTCTCTGATTTCAGCCTGCGAAGATGGATATAAGCTGGAAAACGAGACCTGTGTGAGGTATGGTGCCTGTTCTGCCCTCCTCCTACCCCACCATCCTTGCTCTAGTGACCTGTTGGCACAACTGAGCTGCTGAAAATCCCTGTTGTTCTCTGTTCCCAGCTGTCCCTTTGGCTTGGGTGGATTCAACTGTGGAAACCGTGAGTACCAAATTTAATTTCTTTTATTTTCTACAGTTTCAGAAATGGGACATTTGAAACAAGTAATTGCAAGTGACTGTGTCTAAAATGCAATAGGTACATGCTACTTTTGTCACTGTTTTTTGTTTCTTTATTTTCCATTGCAAGTAATTTTGTGGACCTTCTTTGACAAAATTGGCTTAATGCTATCTCTTAAGGAAAAATCATCTCCTTTCCCTGTATAGTCTATCAGTATAGCACATATACTGGGCATCCTTGAAGCAAGATATTTCAAGGTGAATCCATGATATACCACTTGAATCATTCTGATCTCTCAGTGAAGGGAATCTATTCCATGGAGAGACAAGAACTTGTTTCTATTTCTCTTGAAAATTTAAGGCAATATTGCTTACAGAGTGGGGGGGGGAGAGGGAAAGGCGGGAAGTAAGAAGTTAATCCCTTTGCATGGGGCCTGGGGATATGTTACATTGGGGTTTCTGAGCCTCTGTCTCTCCTGTCTGTAGCATATCAGCTCATCACGGTGGTGATTGCAGCTGCAGGAGGGGGGCTGCTGCTGATCATGGGCATAGCGCTGATTGTCACCTGCTGCCGGTACGTACCACTGCCAGGCCCGGCTCATCCAGGCCATCCTCCCAGTGGATTGCACCACATTCCAAGCTCTATGTACAAACTCTGAGGGACTAAAATATAGGATAGCTAAGGACCAGAACGTAGGTGAAAACATAAGCTAAGCAAGTGGGTTAATCAAAGATATTGAAGTATCATGTTGTGCTTTCATTTCGGGCATACCTTGGGGTGTTTTCCTCCCAGCAGCCAGGCTTAACAACTGAACTGGGTGTCTCTTAAAGATACACCTGGGAATCATGTCCTGTAAGGATGGAGAGGCAAAGGAGTGCTTCCCACATAGAGCTGTAAGGCTCTGAAGCCAGGAAGCAGACTCCAAAAGTGCAAGCTAAGTAGAAAGGAGAAGTTTAGGAAACAGGAGAGGTTACTTGCCATTTCTCAAAGTGGTGTTTGAGTGTGTTTAAGGCTATTTTCAATTACGTTTATGGACAAGTCCTGCATGTTCTCTCACTCTATGTGTCTCTCCCTTTCAGACACACACACACATACATCCCTAGCTCTCACACCAGCAAGTAGCTTTGGACAAAGTATGCTTGCCAAGGAAGCTGTTTCGTGATTTACGTAATCTGAAAAGGGATGCCTTGCAGTGATACCCTCTCCCCACCATTCCAATCCCCAAATCTAGGATTTCAAAGCTCTCTGATAAAGTTGGCAACTGGATTTGTCAGTAATATAGACATGGCAGTGGTTTGGTTGTAACAGTGGTGTGCCCCTGTTAACCTGTATTTTGAGCCAGAGGAATGCCAGCAAACCCCAGCCAGGAGGTAAGGTGGCCAGTACAACTCCAGGCCCCACACTGCAGATCTCCACAGGGATGGGACTGATCTTCTCATGAGTCCTGGCCTTTGGCAGCTTATGGGACTTCCTGGAGGATACTCTGCTTTGAACTGGAAATGTCACCAAAGTCCACTCATTTAACACTATAGTCATGGAGGGACATTTGGAGTCACTCAGGACACCTCCTTGCAGGTTTTCCTTCTTAGGAGTCAACATAGTGCCTACAAGTGCTATAATTAATAGCATGGGGGCTCCTATACTTTTTTCCCTCCATTTACATGAGTTTTTCATTGACTTAGATGAGCACACATGTTTTTAAGAGACACGGGGCATAGCTGGAACAAGCTGAAACAGGAGGGGTTCAAACTGAATGTAGGGAAAAATTCTTTCACCAGGAGGACTGTAAGGCAGTGGATTAGGTTGCTCAGGGAGGTTGCCATCTCTGCCTCTATACAGAGATTTCAAATCCCACCAGATAATGCCCTGAATTGCATGATCTGATTCCATATCTGACTTGGCTTCGGAGCAGAAGAGCGGACTGTAGTCCTTCTGAAGTAATCTTTGTTCCCAGTCAAGATTCATAACATCAACTAATGATCTCTCCTGAGATCATGTCAGAAATGTATAAAAGATAGCAGGATGAGTTGTAAGTTTTCACTTTCCCTCATTCTTTTATAAACAGGAAGAATAAAAATGACATAAGTAAACTGATTTTCAAGAGTGGGGATTTCCAGATGTCACCTTATGCTGAATACCCGAAGAATCCCCGGGCACAGGAGTGGGGCAGAGAGACCATCGAGATGCAGGAGAATGGAAGCACCAAGAACCTGTTGCAGATGACAGATGTGTATTATTCGGTATCTATCCATAGCTTAACTTTTAACCCTTTGAGCCTCATACAGGAAAGAGATATTCCTTTATTTACGGAAGCACAGGTCCCTCCCCTGCAAGATAAAAGGGCAAAGCAAATGTCTTCCTTAGACAGCAAGGCAGCAGGAGTCTTATGGGCTTCAGCTATTACCTGTGGTGAATATCACAGAGAGGTCATTAGGGGGAATGCTTAGGAAATATCTAGGAATATTTTGGTTAAAATGCCCCAAAAAGCCCAATCCTAGAGTAGAGATGGACAGTTAAAGTTTCTGGACAGACTGCTAGGGTTCCCTGTAGGCAGTTTTCTCCTGTCCACCCTCACTGATGAAGTGGAAGGTTGAAACCTCTGTCTGGGGAACTTCACCCCAAAGTAGGAAGATGCTGGTCACTGAGGACCCCTCTTTCTTTCATTCCTTCTTTCTCCAGGGTACATAAGGAGCATCCCTTCAGCTCTGAGTGAATAAGGAGTAATAGACTGTAGGGCACAGAAACACCCAAGCAGAAGACTTTATGTCATGGTTGGTGCCATCTGCTAATGTCTGTATCCAGAGCTGTGGTGCTGCTGTATCATCTGTCACTCATTTTCACCAACATGTACTTAATGTGTGTGTGGGTTTCTCATGTGAGTGAAGGTCTCAGGATTTCACCCAAACCACACATTTTGGACTCCTTGCTTTCCAGAACAGAGAACATTACTATTTTCCTGGCTTATATTTTAAGTTTTCCAGTCAGCAAATTTACTGGGTTGTACAGCATGGAGACAAATAATCTTCCTTCATGCTTCAGCTAAGAATAAGATATTTGAAAATGAAAATGCATTTCCTATTTTTTTAAGACCCTTATTATTAAACTAGAAAGCAAAACTTTTTAGCAAGAAGTAGGTGATGATGGCTTTGAATAGATCTGCTCTGTAACAGATCAGTGGCTTCCTGCTATTCACTGGGTGAAAGGATTGTACAGTCTTGGTATTAGACATCAGTGTTCCTCCATCAAGTGTCCCCAGGAGATTTACTTATTTACAAGAAGGGAAGAGAAAGGAAGGTCAGATCATTTTGTATTTAACATATAATTCAAAGGTTTTGGGAGAGGAGGTACCTTTGGTAAATGGGGAGAGAAGTATTCCCAGGTAATACTCAAAGCAGGAGACTAACTTCGATGTTCTAGAATTGTTTCCTTTAAGGATGGTTCTGGGACAATATCCTTTTCATGAGAATTGTTTCAAAATTTGAGCTTAGCAGTAGATTTTTTTTTTAATTAAAAATTAACTGTGTGCCTAGACAGCACTTGGTAGAGCCAGGTAAACTTCAAGTCTGTTCATTGGCCAGATGTCATAATTAGATTTCATCATAATAAGCCCTTTGGATAATACAGCAAAAGTCATTCTAGATTATAGAGATCATTAGAGATCACATTGTTCCTTCTAGTTACTGAACTAACTGCAAGGAAATGTGATAAGGCTGTGTCTGAAGGAGGATTTGAGTGTGAGAATAAGACCCTTTTTATTTAATTTTTTCTGCTAACACAGCCAACTGGACTGAGAAATCCTGAACTGGAAAGAAATGGACTTTATCCTCCCTACACTGGTTTGCCTGGATCTCGACATTCATGCATCTACCCTGGACAATATAATCCATCCTTCATTAGTGATGAAACCAGAAGAAGAGACTATTTTTAGCAGAGATTGGAGAGGGAGTGGAAGATTGACACAGTTGTGTGGCCCTTGATCCCCAGGTACAATCTGTCTCCTGGGAAGTTCAGGCCACATCAATCTTACTCTTCCCATTTAATAGGAAGGACTTTGAACTTCATGCTGAGCATTGCTGCCCTGAGGGACGGTCACAGTTGCTGAGCATCAGAGAGGAGGAGGAAGAGGAGAGAATGGCTCAAGAAGCACATCACTAAAAGACCCAGAGGGAAGCTAATACATGTACTCCATATTTGTTCTTCACTCTTCGTGCTACACGGCAAGCATGGATCAGTACAGGCAGATGGACTGTGCCCAGCACTCTGCGTTGAATACCACTAGGGAGTGTCTTGTTTACAGATCTCACTCACTGTTGACTGTGCTTGTCTTCCTAGCCAGCCTTCATGCAAAGATTTGCTGCACAACTGCTTTTGGTAGGGCAAGTTTGTCCACCCCCTTTTACACTGCCGCACTGCTGTCTGCTCCGTGCACGACAGGGAAGCTGGCTTGTCTTATGGCCCTCACCTTCTTACTGGTAAAAGTTCTCCAGATGCCTGGGTCCTTGCTGAAGCCCAGTGTCTGGTGATATTGGCTGAATTCATGGGTTGATTGTCTCCAAGGAGAGTGGAAAGGTTAGTCACACCACTGCAATTTTGACTGAAAAAAGGCACAGTTTATGTGCTGGTTTGAAAACCTCCTGTATATAGGGAATGTTGTTGTTTTGTCAACCAATGTTGTTCAGAAGTGATGCCACTACACGCCGTCATTGTGCTTCCGTATGGGATCCTTTGGAGCTCTGTTTCTCTGCAAGGATTTAAATGCCTGTAGAAACAGCAATACAATATTAAATAATTAATAACGGGGAAGAAAAATATGAGCTGTGAATTCAGAATGCTCTTTATGAGGAACCTGTGAAGGAGCAATAATGCTGTAGCCTTGTCTGGGCAGAGGACACTGAATTCTGGGCACTGAAGGTGGAACACTGTTTTCAAACCTTCACAGTGCACCTTGAGTTCTGTAGGAGCTGTGGAGGCTTTCAGTGCATTGCAAAAAGAGGGTTCACTGCAGTCAGTTGCATTCAAGGAAGAGAAAAACATGATGCTTGCAATCCTAGCATAGCAAAGATCACTTATGTTGAAGTGTTTTTCTTTCTTCCATCCTGGTTTCGAGTGATTCAGACCAGGCAAGTTTCCTGACCCAGGTGTGTTCGTTGATATTAGCAGAAGCTGAAGAATGTAAGTTATTGCATTTCTCACCAAAGATCAGATGGAAACTCATGGACTGTATTCTGACCTAAACTGGGTGTTGAAAGAGATTTACTAATCACAGAACCCTAGAATGGGTTGGGTTGGAAGGGATCTTACAGATCATCTTGTTCCAACCCTCCTGCCATGAGTGGGGACACCTTCCACTAGACCAGGTTGCTCAAAGCCCCATCCAAGCTGGCTTTGAACACTTGCAGGGATTGGGTAACTTCTCTGGGCAACCTGTTTCAGTGCCTCACCACTCTCATAATGAAGAATTTCTTCCTTATAACTAATCTAAATCTACCTTCTTTGCTTTAAAATAATTTTCCCTTGTCCTATCTCTACATACCCCTGTGAAAAGTCCCTCTCCAGCTTTCCTATAGGCCTCTTTTATTTACTGGAAAGTGCTCTAACTTCTCCCTGGAGCCTACTCTTCTCCAAGCTGACCAGCCATGACTTTCTCAGACTGTCTTCACAGGAGTGGTGCTCTAGCCTCTGACTATCTTTGTAGCCTCCTCTGGACTCGTTTCTTCTGTGTGAATGCTGAACACAGCACTGCAGCTGGGAACTCAGGAGAGCAGAGTAGAGGGAGAGAATCCCCTCCCCACACTGGTTCTGATGCGGCCCAGGACACAATTGGCTTTCTGGGCTGTGAGAGCACATTGCTGGGTCAGGTTGTACTTCTCGTCAACCAACACCCCAAATCCTTCTCCTCAGGGCTACTTTCTATTCTCCAAGCCTGCATTTGTGCTTGGGATTGCCCGGACTCATGCAGGAAATATAATGAAATATAATGAAGTATATTTACCACTTATCTTTACTGCACTGTTAATCTGAGTCATCCAAACCCTGTTTAGATACAAGGTCCAGATGCAGTTTCTCCTCTCAAACGTGAATGTGCTTTTAATTCAAGGTGGCTGCTTGCACAAGAATAACAAATAGCACAATTCCTTAGTCACTAACTCCCCATATCTGCAGTGTGTACATATGCTGATATGCCCTTCTCCCCCACTGTGCTTTAAAAGACACAGTGCCTACAAGTAAGTTCACTAGGCAGCTCGGCTTGCTGAAGCACTAACCCCAAACAAGAGCAGCAGTTTTGATGCTCATGTGTTGTGTGGCTGCTCACTGGAGGCAAACCTGGGGTGATGAGGAGCCCTCCATCAGGGAGCAGGTACTTGCATCCTACAGATGGTATGAGTTCCCAGATCCTCTCACAGCTCTTTAAAGGATGTTGTGTTCCCTATCAAAGGTCAGGAACAGGTACCCAGAAGAAAGGGAGATAGCAACAGGCAATTATTAGCTATGTTGGCTTAGAGGTTTCTGGTCCCTGCTAAGACTTGCTTCTGTTTTCTCGAGACTGCAAGACTGGAAAGGTGCCAGAGATGTGCTTGAGAAGACACAGTTTGGTGCACCAGCCATAGCACACAAACAGCATCTTTTTTACGCCTCATCTCTTGCCTACTATGTAGAAGCAGCGGTGTGGGCTTGCAGAGAAACAGAGCTTTGTGGATGCCTGGGGCAATATCCTTTGCACTTGCATGAGCTTTTGGTGACAATGCATGCAACATTATGGATGATTATGGATCATGTCTGATTCATAATCAGCCTAGCAGCTGGTAGTACACAGCTGATCTCAGTCACGGGGGAAAGGAATGGATGCTTATGGGAAGTACAGCTGCCTAAGGAAAAGGAAAGCTCTATTTACAGTATCCAAAATATTATAACAGGTAAGGCACAAGAATTAGTTGATCCCTGCCACAGTGATCAGAGTTTTCAGTCCATGAATGATGTTCTTCTCCCTTTTGTTAGCAGCTGACCTCTTAATTGCACAGGATTCATTGGCTGATGAGAACTAAGGAATTTGTTGTGCTGTGGGATCCTTCAGACAGGAGATTGGCAGGGTCGTTTCTGTGTGGGCAAGTTGCCTCTGTTTTTGAGAATGCCTGGGACAGAAAGGACTGTCTTTCCCGTGATATGGAGCAGAGTTGTGTCTTTGTTACAAAAGAAAAGAGGAAGCTGCAATTCATGCTAAATCTAAATCCAAAGCCTATAGACAAGCACTGGACTTTGCCCCTTTTTAAGAAAGCAGCTTGTGATAAAGGAGGTGTCCCAGCAATGATGAGAATCCTATGATGTAACCATGTGCCAGCGTTTCCTCAGATAGAAAAACATTTAGGCCCATGCTTATAGGCAAAGATGTTTAATTGTTTGGTTAGTTCAAAGACTAGGAGATGAACCTCTGTGTGTCAAGTACAAAGGACAAAGTATGACATACTAACTCACAATTGTACAGTCCTTCTTTACCAAGACTATATTAACAAAACTTCTGGTCTGTGTCTCCCAGCACATTGCAAATTGCAAGGGATTTGAGTGGAATTGAGATAGGACTATTTCTAATTGAGAGCACATGAAAGTTTGCAACTAATTAATTTTAATATCTTAATGGTCTTCAAATTCTTCTTAAAGTGTATCAGTAAATACTGATAATAAGTACAGAGTCTCAGTAAATCCAGCAAGGTTTTCTGATTGAAAACAGCAAAACTTGGACTTTTCTGAAACAGATTATGTTATTACACTGAAATTTTCTCTTTGCCATAGGAGGTAAACACTGGGGCATTTCTCATGAGGGTTTATCCATTGCAGCCTGACCTTCTGTTTAGCTTGGGTGAGAAAGGAGTCACAGAACCAGTGCACAGCCCACAGGAGGAGGAGGAAAAGGGTCTCTCCTGACCTGCCACACCTTCTCTGGGTGTCCTAGGAGACCCCACTCAGCAGGCAAGAGACAGTTTAGGAGTCAGCACCCAGATGAGTGCAGGTGTTTTCCCCCACAGTGATCCAGGAAGCTTTTGTGAAGGTGACAGAGGCAGCCTGGGGTGATTCAGCCCCTGGCTCTCCACCAGCCCAGCTGCAGCCTGTGCTGCAGTGCTTCTGTCTTCAGCCAGGCACCACCCGCTCCCAGCTCTGCCAGGACAGAAGGGGCAGGTGCAGTGCACTGTGTTGTGTCACACTTTATGATGGTTATTTTACTGCAAGTGTTCACTGCCCCACCCCAGCGGTAGGGACTCGCCCAGCCACAGCAGGGGTGTGGCCTGTTTCAGTGCAGGTTGCCTCTGTGTACAGCTGCCACCAGGATCCTCTCTGTGTCTGCCATAAACAAATCACTCTGGAAGTGCAGTGGGGCTTGTTACTCCTCTTGGGTATAAAATGGGTCTCTATGTGCCCTCAAGCCCACTTTCAAAATCAGATGCTCCTCTGTTCACTACCTTTAGGATGTCTAAATACATGCAGCTTATTTCTCATTTCTCTTTTAGATTACTTCTAGCTACCCAAATTAAAATTTTTGTGCACAGTGGATGTTTTTCCTAAGGGGTATCACTCTCCATTATCCAAGAGGATAGGAGGGAAGTGGCATGTTTTTGGTATGGAGGATGCAAGTGGTTCAGCCAGATGTGGGGAAAGGAAGAAAAACTACACCAACACTGCTCATAAATCTGCTATTGCTCCTGGTTTCTGTGGAAAGTGAGGGGAGCAGTCAGCAAGTGGCCATGGGCAGTTGTGTGGGTGTATTTTTAATTAAATTTGGAAAAAAAGTGCTAATTCTGTTGGTTGGCAGGAAAAGTTGTGAGAGGCATGTGTTTGCTGCTATGGTGCTCTGCCAATTACACTGACAAAACCCCTTACCCACAAAAATACCCCTGATAGACAGCATAGGAGAGGCAGTTCCAGTGAACTGATCAGCAAAATGCAGATCTGAGGGGTTTTTCAAAAGGCAGCTTGACGATGCCTTCTTCCTCTGTCCTGCTCCCTGCCCTGGCCAGTCCTTCCAGCTGCACTGGGAAAATCAGGGCCATTTTTTCATACTGTTGAAACTTCACAGCACTGATTGGGCTACAAGTGGTAAAAGTAGGCCAGGTTGATGCCCTTTCCCCCTACATTGAAAGCATTAGGTTTTATAGCAGCAATGAATCTCATTGCTCTTGTGGCATTTCCCATAAGACCCACAGGCACAGTCATGCACAGAGTTACCGCTTGTGAAGAGCCTTATGAAAGTTATCTGCCTCCACGCTGAAGGGTAGAAAAAGGCTTTAAAATATCAATAAATGGCAGTTAGAGAGAGGTATTTGTCATTGTGAAATTGCTTGTGCCAATACTTGTACAGGTTGTTTGCTGGGACCTGAGTGGACACAGAGTGGGTTTGACGTTGCTGCAGATACACCAAGTGCTTTCCCAGGACTTGTCTCTGATACTGGTCCCTGGCCATATCCATTCCAAACACAGCTGGACTTCTCATTCCCTCATAGTCATCTTTAGCTTTCTTCCTTAAATTAACAAGAACGGATGCATTTTAGTTAAATGCTCTTCCTATGCTGACTAATGTTTTTTCCTCTTTACACCCAAAGGGTGTAATCCAGCATCCATTACAGTGACTGTAACTCTCCCATGGACTGTAACAAAGTGGGTTTTTTCAGGCCTGAATTACTCCACCACCAGGGTCACCTGCATGTAGTATATACTTTCCCATGGCTCTGTGTGCCTATTTCTGTGAAACTGTTCCTGCCTTTTTGTGTTGTATCTATTTTGTTTTAAAGCATACAGATTACTGTAGCAGAACCTGTATTACGTGAGAATGAACAAAACAGCTTCAAATTCTGAAACAGCTTCCTGGGAAGAGGATGAATGCGAATTTTGTGTAGTTGTTTTACTGGTCAGCTAGTCTGTTTCCTATCATATAATATCTAAAGGTGTAGAGATGCTTCCTGCAGTCACATATATCAACTGCTCTGCAGATCACTCTTACTTGTCCCCTTAGAAATGAAACAAGATCTCCTAGTTTCAGAAGGAGTATTTCCTGTGTGCTTGTAAGAGTTTGGGACCTTTTCAATGTGCATTTAATTCTTCATTCCCTTGAACTATTGAAATTGAAAAGCAGGATAGAAATCCATGAAGGGGTAAGAAATACCAAAATTAAAAAAAAAAAAAAGAAAGAATATGCTTACTTATTTTGCAGAAATGTGGCTTCAGTACTGTGAGGTCCTGTGTGGGAAGACATCTCTTCTGCATCTAGTCTGTGTTGCATAATATCCTTGTTGAGGGAACACCTAGAGAGAGTACCTGATGTTCCTCCGAAGTGGTATTCAAATGATAAATCGCTCAGTCTCTACTTCAGTGAAATGCTAGAAGGGATGGGAGCCTTATTGGGTTAATGACTGCAACAGGCAGCCCCCAGGTCTGCAAAACCTGCATGGAAAAGTCCTGTGGAATACAGTAAATACTGATCACTTCTCTTGAATACAGCTGTAGAATTCACTGGACATAAAAAGTCTCCAATAAAATCTGCTAGTATGGGTTTACTTTAAAGAAAAGAAAACCAAAACACCAAATCCTCAACAGGATAAATACTTACTACCTTCCTTTTTAAAGGAAATTCTGTTAAACTTAGTCATTTGCTTTAAGCCCCATTAAATTCTACAGGACTTTCTCCTAGCAGAAGGTCAAACTTGGTATGTAAAATCATAATGATTTATTTGAGCAGCTTTCAGAATTGCAGTAGTAAAGCTCACCTTTTGTGACCTCTCTTTCAAAAGGTAAATTTTCACCATTTGTTTGTTCTTCTTTACAACCTGAATGTAAACCTGCTTTATGTTCTTGACATTGCTCCATTTCCTTCCCTCTATCTCTGAATGTTTGCTTCCAAGTCTCTGGGGTTCTGAGGATGTTTTCCAAACCAGTATTATTTAAAGTTGTATCATATTTTCAGCCTCCACTAATTATACAGTACTGTAGTAGCAAAATATAATTTTTAAGGGTTGGATTATTTTTATACCTGCATCCAATATTATTAAATCTGGCGTTCTAGTCAGTATTATAAAAAGATACAATAAAACAATGAATATTACTTTGTCTCTGCTTTTTTATTGTCTTAGGTTTTGCCTGTAAAGAAAAACATATGCAATTTTTAGGTGGTTTTAATTCTTATTATAAATCTAATCCAGAAAAAAAAATAAATGTTCTTTTGTTCTTCTGATGGTGCTTCCTTATCAAATAACTAAATTGAAAAGCAAAGAGGAAATGGGTATGTTCTGGTAGTTGTGCCAAATGAAATTCTGCACAGCTGAAATACAAGTTGTGTTCTGATACATTTATCTTGATGGCACCAAGCAACTCAATCTGATTTTAATTTTTCCTCAGTTTAATTTTTGCTGGAACTGGTGAAGTTGTTTGTTTATGTGTGTAAGTGCATGTTGGAGGGGAGGAAAACCTCAGGTGAGGCAGGTGCTGTTTGCAAGGGCAAAGGACTGGACCTGACCACAGTGAGATCAGTCCCGTCCCAGTAACAGCCACCAGGGACAGTGAAGAATACACAGCTGAGTGTTCCTCAAAGGAAGAGGGGGGTCACCTTGATTCCAGATGAATACCAAGTTCAACTCGGGCTGCTGAGAAGAGGCATGATGTGGAAGAGCATCTGGAGCAATGGCAGGTAGGTTCATTTGGGGCAACTTTTTCCTATATTGCTCCAGAGCAGTACAACAGTGACAGCAAACAGATGGGACTAAGGTGGGATTCATCTGTCCTGTGAGAAGTCAGGTGGCTGGTTTGAATAAACTATCTGGCTCCCCCAGTAGCCATGAAAAGAGACAAGCATCCACCCCATGGTAAGAGACCCCTCACCACAACTATTTCAGGTTATTCTGCTTTCTGTGTGATGTCAGTATCTTTTAAGGAAATTGACAGTGGAAAAGGATGGATCACAACATTTCCACAGGACTAAGTAAAAGGTCTTTGGACTTACGGACAAGCACATAATTTAACAGTCCTGCCCACTTCAGATTTGCATACCAGTGCCTCTGAGACCGCTGAATGCATCCATAGTGCATGCCTTCAACCATCTTGGGAACCACTTGAAAAGAAATTTAAGAGCATCTGCGTCCCCTGATTATATGTGAATCTGTATCTATATTTAAATATTTGATTTAGACTTTCTGAAGTTTTTTCTTTTTTAAACTTTTACCTAATTAAGACAAATATTTCTACTTATAAAAGTTATATATAAGGGGATGAATCAAATTTACATGAAATAGGAAAATGTATAGGAATTTAGTAAGGAATAGGATTGAAAAAGGAGCAGGAAAAAAGTATTGAGCTGATGCACATAAAGACTTGTAAAAGACACCTTTTCCTACTTTAATATATGTCTTCTGACAGCATGATTGCCTCTTGATTTTTTGCAACTTACATAACGAGGCTACAAAGGACTATGCACTTTCTAATAGATAAATAAGGTCCTTTACCTTTGATACTTTTTCCTGCCATAAACAAGTATTGACAGCAGAGCAGCTATTGTTACTAAATATAGCATATTTTTTATTCCATAATAATTGTTCAGTGTTTTGATTGTCACATCTGAGTTTTGACACACAACAGTTTGATTTTACAGCCTCTTTAAAGTTACTAATTTATTTCTGAAAAAGAAATTTTCTCTGTAGTTCCTTGCAGGACATCATAACTGCTGTGGCTGTGTGAGTCTGTCTGGACTAACAGTCAACTTTTTACTGTCTAAGTGTGTGCTTAATGACTTAATTAGTAATTGCACCAGAGCTGCAATTTTACTTGTATCAGTTCTCCTGTTTTAGTAATTCTCCGTGTCTGTTCTCCTAAAACACCATATCTTTATAAGTAGTTCCCCCACAAACCATCAAGCAATGGGGCACATAGAGCCTGTCACCCTCCTTTCTGGAGAGAGCCTGTTGTGACCACCGGTGTGTAACAAAATGTACAGGGAAGGGCAAGCAGAGATGAAAAGTTCTGGTCTGTGTAGCTGTATGTCTGTTCAGTGCATTATTTCCTGGAGAAACTGGGGCCTTTTATATTGCAAATGACTCACACTGCCAAAACTGTGATTGTAATAAACATAAACAACCAGGTAGGAATGGAAGTAAAGTTTAGAAATATAGGTAATACACCAATTCCTGACGTGCATTTACTGTAGAGAACTGTTCTAATGCGCAGGACTGCACAATCAACCAGTAGTCTCTAGTCTAGGCAGCAGAGCTTCACCATTTACACCTCTGAAGACCTGGCCCTCATTGTCAATAGTGCCCTGAGAAGTTCTTTTGGTCCCACACTCTTCCTTTACAGCCAATAGGGAGATTTTAAGACCTTGGTTGACCTAGCTGCACCTTGAGGCAGCACTGGGAAATTGGGGTATATCACGAAGAGTGTAAGTCTGGGAGATGGACGTTGCCAGAGGATGGGTGATATACAGCTCTGCCAAACACCCTCCAACAGCCAGGTGTGTCCTCCCCTGCACACCCATTCCCACCTGAAGTACCTGCTTGGGTTTGGGGCTCACAGCACTGAAATACGTTATTCTAACAAGATTTGGTATCAGTTTTTGGATGTCCCCCAAAGCTGGGAGGGTGAGGTGGAGGCTGGACACTGGACACTGGCCAAGCAGGGAGGCACAGGGCAAACGGGACAAACGTTTCCCAGACACTTCCTCCTCTTATTCTGTCAGCTCCATGGCAAAGCAATTTTAAGGAGGGCCCTGGAAGAATCTAATGATCTGGAATGGGCAATGGGAGGATCAGGGGAGGGAGCAGCAGCAGGGGGGCAGCTGAATCCAGCATGGCCTGAAGGGGCAGACAGACTGAGAGAGGGGCTGCCAGGGGGTCACTGTGGGGACCATGGGTAGATGTGGGGAAAACACCCCACAATTCAGGCTCAGCAACCTGAGCAGGTTCGCAGAGGGACAAGACTGTTCATTCCCTGTGCCAGCAGAGTGGCACACAACTAGTTTTGCTGTCTGTAAGCCAGCAGTGTTTCCTGGTTCAGTGCAAGTTAAAAGCTTAGGACAACCCTAAGTTCAGGAATGAATTGTGTAATACTTCTGGTATCTCTCACCCTCCTTTATTCAAGGACACCCACCCTCTCAATAGAGGAGATTACCCAAGATTGCGTTTCTTGTTCTTAAAACAGAAGATCAAAAAAAGCAGATGAAGGGAGAGGCATTTACCACACTGAGCTGTTACTTGGCATTCAGAAGTGTGTTCATAACCTGCCTGTGCTGCTGGCAGTGGAGTCTGCCAGAAGAGAGCAGCTCCATAGCCATTAGAAGTGGCATTGCAGGAGATACACTGAGAAGTTGCTCATCCTTCTTGTCTATGTCTGCTAATGATGGGATAACCTGTGTTTACTTCAGAGAAAGATACTACTGGCAGTTGTGGCAGGGTACAGAGTCACTCAGACCTTCAAAATCAGAGAAATTACATATTTTCCTGAAAAGGAGTAACTGGAAATCACTGTGGCCCAGCTGATCTCAAGCAGTGCATTTTACTGGACCCCAAAGCAGAAGGCTAGAGAACTTGGACTGGGGAGGCTGCTAAAAATAAGAGACTTCGGGATAAACAAATCCTGCCCACAGCGACCTTTTTTCCCATCTTGGTCTCTCACTGGCCATTTTCAGAAGCTTCCTCGAGTGCAATGTTAAAAAATCTCAATCTCCAACCTATTTTCCCTGCATCACAGCAGCCTTACCTGCTTCATGGCCTTCTGGGCTTTTCATAATTTCTAGATCGGCTGCAGGCTTCATGCTCCAGCCTGGCCATCTGTGGGTACGAATGTCTCCCCAGCAGGAATAGGCTTCCTCTGGAGAAAGGAAGTCTGCCACTCAGATAAACACCTGCTAGCTGTCCTGCCTGCTCCTCCTTCTTTTGGCCCACCGTTTCAGTGAGCCCACAACACACATAGGAGGGCAGCCACCAAAACAGCCATGGCCACTGCCAGAAGGGCCAACGTCAGTCCTGTTTCTTTGATGTCAAAGGTGCAGTTGTTTTCTATTTCTTTTTACCCTGTTAAGCAGTAAGAAGTGCTTTAGCATAAGACTTTGCTTATAAGAAAAAAATAATTTGAGTTTGAGGAATTAAGCTCTTCTGTACTGGTAATTTATTGTAAACGAAATGAACATGTGGATCCCAGATACTCTTTTCTAAGCGCATAATTAGCATGCCTTGTGATGGGGTCATGTCTTCCACTTTAAGAACAGATTATACTGCACCCTTCATTTAATTTGCACGGGAGGTGTTGGTATGGAAAGCTGGCAGGGGATAGTTGGTTTGCTGTTAGTTCCCATGTCAGCTTATTTACCGGTAACTTCCTTGTGTCAACAGATCTCAAGTATTTATGACTTAAAGGAAGAACGCTGCAGGTCCAGAAATCTCCTCCTAGCCTGAGGAGGAACAAAAACACCAATTGAATTTATCATTTACCGTTTGCCACCATGACGTCAGCTCAGGGCTGAGCTCTTTACCTGTGGCTGGGACCTTAAATGAGCTGACTCCAGAAGAGAAAGTGCCTTTCTCTTAGGCTTAGCAGCAAGTGGCAGCAGCAACAGAAGTGGCAATGAGGCGCTCTGTGTTCCGCGCTTTGTGGCTCGGCCTGGTGTTGAGCCTTTTGAAAGGTAAGAAACACTATCTTCTGTTTTGTGATTTATCAAGGCAGCTATTGTGTGGCAGTGAATGGGTTTTCTATACTTTCAGCAGCTGTTGAGAAGTCAGTTGTGATACACAATTCAGCACGTCTAGATTTTGATTAATTAATGATGAAAGATGTCACTGCAAGCCAACGCTTTCCTTGTTCACAGAACAATGGAAAATCACTGGTGCTTATGATTAACCTAATTCTGCCTATTCCAAGAGCTGTATTCAGGACTTTCATATTAAACCCAGGTAATTCAAGCTCTGTTACAGTCATAACAATAGGTGCAACTGTTCCACTCCAGTACCTTTTTCACCAGAGGCTCCTTAACCAACCAGTCCGGAAAGCAGTGCCACCTGAGCTGACTCACAGAGATTTCCTGTTGAAATAGATTAATGGAAACATCACCACCAGCTTTCAAGAGGGTTGCACCATAGCCTATTCAAACTAAAGGTTCATTCCATAAGCTGCTTAGTACGTTTTCTGACATTGTGCAGAACTTGGAAGTTGTGGGCCAGAGCCTATGGCCAAACTTGCCTTTCCCTGATACTCAGTGAGAGGTATGAGGGGGTGAAGACATTAGCAGAAGTAAAACATCTGTATGAAGAGTTTTGTGGCAACGTGAAGCTGTGAGAGAACAGGAACTCTTAGCTAATACAAAGATAAAATTGCAGAGATATCAGCCAAATTAATATCTGTTAAGCTTGTAGCTTGTGACTGATGGTTGTGGGTCTCTGTTGACTACTGTGAGTGAACATATTGTATTTCCACAGCTATATCCACAGTATGCTACAGACCAATTTTCAGCAGTAAGTCATAAGCATAGAAGTCTTCAAGACTCTCGGTTGGTTTTCTGTTTGGAGGCTTGTAGGTAACAGCAAGATGTGAAAAATCTTGGGCCAAGAGTTACTGAAAGCAATGCCAGTTGTTCACTTGACCAGATTTTCATCAGGATAGGTCTGCCCAGAAGCATTTTGCATTCTAAGCAAACACTGCAAAAGCTTTCCAGGATGTGTTAATTTGAATACTACAGGCAAAGGCCCTGCCCTGCTCAGCAGCCAGATGTCTCTGCCATTGTACAACCTCGGTGGTAACATCCATTTCTTTATCACTGCAGTAATGCCCAAGCCCATTAACACGTCCTGTTTCCTTACACACAAGGTTAGGTCTAGGAACACAGAGCCATAAATTAGCTACCTTTGCTCAGGTTGCCTTTGTCAAGCCCATCCACAAGGTTCAATTGCAGCTCATGCACTCTGCTGTCACCACGGATGCTGTTCTTCCCGAGTCCAAAGGACAACCCCTGGACAACTGTTAGCCAAAGCCTCCCAGCTCTAGCAGTTGTAAAAAAATCACTAGCTCTGTAACAGGTTGTTGTTCCAACATCCAATGCCTGTGGCCAGCAGACATTTGTATTACCATGGTTATAGGAATAATATACATTTACACTGACTGGGGAACAAATAATGCTGTTTATACAACTAAATGACCAGTGGAGGCAGGAGACCTGTCAAGGAACTGCCACAATTGCTCATTTCCCCTTTACCTAGAGGAGGCTAATGGTTTACTTGTCTTTTGCATGTGCCTTTTCTATGTGAGATACATTGACCATCGGGAAAAAAGTGTAGATTTTGCTCACTTTGGATTTTCAAAGCCCTATAAAACTCGAGAAAAGTGGGGTCTATTTTTCAAATGTCTGCTGAGATGTGCAGAGAGTGATAGCGGCATGGATTTTAGCCACCAATACATTAGTCTCTTACCTGCATGCTATTAATGCTTTAGATTAAATTATGATTGCAGCAGCATTAACTCGGAGTAAATAAGTTTATTCCTAACTCATAAATTAATTAATAATTACTATAATTAATAATTAACTAATTCAGAGTAAAGTTAGATTACAGGATCCGAACTGACCATTTGTCAGTATCACACATTTATCAGCAAGGCTTGTTTATTATTTTTTCTTCTTACACCTAGAAAAACAAAACAAACGAAAAAACCCCTCAAACCTGAACTCAATCCTTGTATCAAGAGTTGAGAATGACACAGGTTAAATAAAGCAAAACCCAACAACTTAAAAATTAATAACTAAAATATTTTGGAAGAGCAAATGCAATAAAAAGGGCTGAAACCAAAGTATGAGGAAGAATTGTCACCAGTTGATTGGTATCAACCAAGTTTCTCTTCATTCGGAAATAATGATAACAAAGAAGGAATAGAAAGAGAAAAAATAACATAAACTGTCATAAATGCATAGAAGTGTAGTCCAGGGAAAGACAGTCTAGATACTACAGATGATAATGTAGCAGAAGAGGCATTCCTGGAACAGAAATAGTCCGCTGTCAATGCCTACAGGAATTGATTGCAGCACTGGAGTGTCCGTTAGTGTCCTGTTTTGAGACAAATTAAGGAAAATGCTCTGGGAGGAATGTCCCCTCCAAAGAAGGCAGGTTTCAGTCGCTCTTCCCCAACAGGTTCAGAAAGAAAATTACTCAAAGGAAAATGACAGGGAAAAAAAAATATTTATTTATTGTGTTATTTATTTTAAAAAACACAATGCATGCAGGCAAGAACAAAAAGAATAATGCTAAATAATAAAAGCTCTCACTGTGGAGAGAACATGGGTAGATGTCAGAGTCTTTTGTGGTAGTGGCTCTCTCCTCTCCGGAGCTGGGGTTCAGCGTGGGCCCCTCTGGGCTAAGGTTTAAGGTCTCCTGGTCAAGGTTCTGGTGTTCTTGAACAGTCCACAGGGGTCCACCAGCATTTCCCTCAGATGTTGTTCTACATATACAGAATTCTCCAAGTATTTTTGACCAGATAATGCCAAGCAGCGCTTCCATCTCTCTTCTTTTCCCTTCTTCAGAAAGCAGTACTGAAAACGCAACTACTACTAACAGAGCAGTGGTACCGAGCCCAAAAGCTGAAGGTAAGGAACAAAGATGTCAGGCTTCCCCTTCTGGGGACAGCTTGGAGTAACCAAGTCCTAGGCAGCACTGCAGATAGCCAAGCAGGGATGCAATCCCTTTCCAGGGTTTCCAGGGAGACAAAGGTGCCCTGGTGG
>VZTN01019578.1:9973-22960 GCA_013400515.1 Erpornis zantholeuca | reverse complement strand
CCTCCAGCCATGTTAGCTGGAGGAATTTTGTGTGTCTGACTGTGTCAGTGTCTCTTGTAATAAATAGATCAGCCCAATTAAAAGTAAAACAAATATAAAATTTATTTCAGGCCCAAGGGATCAGACACGCAAAGCCACGATCAAAAAAGGGACAGCACTGAGCCCAGGCATCAGTGCTGGGTGAACAGAGATTCGGCTTTAACCGGACGGCTTTTATACAGATTTTGCGCAGAGTCCGAATATCAGGCATTCTTTTCGTTGTTTAACATATTCATGAAGTTCTCCTTTCACAAAGTTGGGATGGACAAAGCACATCCTGCTCTCTGATGAATCGCTTATCTCCAGTTCTGGGAAGATGGTTGATATCTCAGATCTCGATGCTGTTGTTAAGGCCCGGGCGCGGTGTTAATTTCCTAAGATAAGGGTTATCTCTGCTGGGAACTGGGTATTCACATGCAGATAGCTCATCCTTCTGCTGCTGGCAAGTCAATGTTCTCCTGATAAATTCATCAGTTTCTTTAGCTCTGTTTTCATATGTTAATCTATCCTAGCCTGGACAACATTCCTTTCCCTGGACAAGTTTTAGTTTTACCTTTATACTGGTTACAAATTTAGTTTATTTCTTACACACATTTATATACATTATATATTCGAGCACGAATTACCAATTTCATTTATAACACTCTCCAGCACTGTCTCACAAATATGAAAACAAACAAAGATAAAGCTCCTTCATTGGTCAAGGAAAACACCTTACCAAAACATCTTTCATATTTACATTATTTGTCAAGGATTTCTCCTGGGAAGCTATGAATGTTCCCTTTAGAAATGGAGTTACATGTTACAATTCAAGACAGAAAAGGAATTGCTTTCTCCAGCTTGTTGCTGTGTTTTCTCTAAGATCCATTAAGAGTCAGCTCCACACAGCTTCCACACTGAGGGGTTGGCACAAGCTCATCCAAATCCATGGCTGTGACAGGATGCAAGCCAGGAACCACTACTACCAATTCCTTCTAGTTTCATCCCACCACACATCTAACCCATCATCTCCTGCCTGTCTCCAGGGCCATGAATACTTCTTTTTTTGCATCTCTCAGTTTTGGTATAAGGCTCAGTAGGATGACAGGATAATATTCACATGCCTTTTAGATTCTCTTCTGTAATTCCTACTACAATACTATAGAGAGCAGATATGGCAAATCTGCATACGAAGCTGCAATTTGTCCATGACTATGGAAAATAGCACTGCAGGGTGAGGTCAAGCGTGAAGAAGATGGGGATGCAGGAGTTGCTTTTAGGCGCATGATTTTAACCTTCAACATAAAGTTGTGATGTTTTAAGGACATTCCTCCTCTCTGAAAAATAACCTTCCCAATTTTAGGCAGGCAAGAGGAGGCAGGGAAATAGGACAGCTGGACAGAGACCTTATTCTCCTATGCAATGAAAATATGGTGAAAGATTGAGTGCTACAGCTGCACTTTCAGTACATAAGGTCTCCCTAAAACCCTTAGTCCACCTATAGGTGTCTGTGCTGCACAATATTTCTTAGAAAAAAAACATGGTTAAAAGGAAACTCTTGCCTCAGAACAAAATAGGTACCAGAAGAAGAGAACAAGGAGATTCTTTGAAGAGTGTAACAGTCCCAACTCTGACATTAGATACATTTATGATAGAAGCAAGGACTGTTACTACAGCTATACAGAGAACAGGACTGATGTTTAAGCTATGAAAAACAGGAATAAGCTGAGAACATGCCCTTGGGATATCAATCCACTCACTGGTAAAGGAAAAACAACAGTTTGTTTCCTTTGAATCAGTCATGTCCACACAGAAGCTGGGCTGTTACAAGGAGAAACCCAACTGCCCTGGATTTACTTGCAGTGGGATGATTACAAAATAAAGGAAACCATCAGCCAAGCCAACACACTATATGAATACATTTTATTTAGATACACATAAGATGCAGAAATACTTTTTGTTCACCAATTTTCAGATCACGCAACCTCAAGTAGTGGAAAAAAACAAACTGCAATTAATTACAATTCTCTCTGTAACAGGGCAGTAGTAAAAGACCTATTTGCCAGACTACAGCATGTTTAACGATACTCAGATGAGAATGGACAGTTCTAGGTATTTAAAAAGCGCATGGGGCATTGCCACATACACTAACACGCTTTTTTAAAGAGCAACATCTTTCTGGTATATTAACACAGTAACCCAGTTAATGCAAGATAGAAAATCAGGCTCCTAATAGATACATAGAATCATAAAATGTTATGGGGTTGGAATGGACCTTAAAAATCATCTTGTCCCAACCCCCCCTGCCATAGGCAGGGATACCTCCCACTAGACCAGGTTGCTCAAGGCTTTGAACACTGCCAGGGTTGGGGCATCCACAACCTCCCTGGGCCACCTGTTCCAGTATCTCACCACCCTCACAGTAAAAAATTTCTTCCTAATACCTAACCTAAATTTCCCCTCTTTCAATTTGTACCCATTACTACTTGTCCTGTCACTGCAGTTCCTGATGACGAGTCCCTCTCAATCTTCCCTGTAGCCCCTTCAGATACTGGAAGGTTGCTATGAGATTTCCATGCAACCTCCTCTTCTCCAGGCTGAACAGCCCCAACTTTCTCAGCCTGTCTTAATAGGAGAGGTGCTCCAGTCCTCTTATCAATTTTGTGTCCTCCTCTGACCTTGCTCCAACAGTTCCATGTCCTTTTTATGTTGGGGACCCCAGAGCTGGACACAGTACTCCAGGTAGAGTCTCACAAGAGCAAAGAGAGAATCCCTTCCCTTGACCTGTTGGCCATGCTTCTTTTAATGCAGCCCAGGATTCTGTTGGTTTCTGGGCTGCGAGCTCACACTGTTGGCTCATGGTGAGTTTTTCATCAACCATCACCCCCAAGTCTTTCTCCCAGGGTTGCTCTCAATCACTTCTCCCCCCAACCTGTTGGTGTGTCTGGGATTGACACGACATAGTAGTAGGACCTTGCACTTTGCTTTGTTGAACTTCATGAGGTTTGCACAGACGCACTCTCAAGTGCGTCAAGGTTCCTGTGGATGGCATCTCTTCCCTCCAGCGTGTTGACTGCACCACACAGCTCAGTGTCATCAGTAAATTTGCTGAGGGTGCCCTCAATCCCACTGTCCATGTTGCGCCCATGCCCACATTTCCAGATCAAATTAATGGTTTTCCTCCACACAGCAAATTAAGAGTTATTTGTGACTGACGTGGAAAGTAAGCTGTAAAAATCACTGTTACATTGTCCATGTGGTCAAGCAACACACAGATGACCTAAAATGATCAGTTCTTCAGAAGAGTCCAGAGCACTTAATTGCATTTATCAAGCTGGCAGAACTGTAATCCAAGATCCAAGCTCTTGCACCCACACAGAGTTCTTCCACATAAGAAATTTCAATTCTCAAATTTCGAGAACCCCATGTTCCACCTGCAAGCACACAACCAGATCATGTATTGCTGAGTTTACTTTTGAATTCCCATCTAAATGGAGGGAAAGGTAGGAAGTGGTGCCGATCTGAGTATAGCTGCATTGGTTTTAAGTTGTATTTAAAATACATGGAACCTGGACTCTTCTCTCCAGTGTCTCTCTCAAACCTATGAAATTCAGCAGGTTCCACTGCTCAATGCAATTCCTGTTTTGGTTTTAAATAGGGATAGTGCTGAACGGTGCTTGGGAAAGACCAGGACTGTTGTGGAACTCTCAAGGCTTCTATTGCTCAAACACTCCATTACCAGCTCATCTCTGAGCCATAGCCAGCCTTTGGCATTACTGCTGGCCAAAGCTCATAACTTTTGCCTTTTGAGCACAGTTTAGCTCATAGCCCTATGATAGCACAGTTTTTTCATAATCCACAAAATATGGAAAAGACAAAAAGGTCTGTGGAGAAAGCCTTTAAATGGGACCAAGTCAGCAAAAAGTCACCAACGCACCCTCAATTTTGCTTTCAATTTAGTTATAACACTGAGTAGCAGCCAAAGATGTCAGTTCTCTAGTTGACTAAAGCACCATTGATCAGATGAACAAACTGGGTGCAGATGCAGGGCACATCCACTTCCTGATCTGCTGACATCCACTGTATAATATGGATGCAAGAAAATTTCAGCTTCTGTAGACTATGCAGGAGTGGAATCTCCCCTTCCAAGGTAGGCAGCCAGCCACTGAAGTTTATGGTAAAAGCACAGTGATCTTTCTACAGTGGGCTACAGGTTTTCTTTTTATTATGACAATATTTTTCAGACTAGGCAAGCAGCTTCGAAATTACTGTTAAAGGTGAACTAAGAAGAAATGGGAGGAGAGGAAAGTGCTAAAGATTAAAACCAAAGTTAAACCAATCTGTTCTACTCTGGAAAGGGACTATGATAAAACCAGGACCTTACTGATTTTAAAGAAACTCCAAAGTTAGCAAGAACTAAAAAGAGAACCCCAGATTAAGTCTGCACTGGGGTACAGGGAAAACATGCAGTTAGCACAGGAAATACACATACACTAGAGCTCCGTGACCATTTATTAATGTCAATGCACTGATGACTAATTATGCTAATTCTAAATACAAGGGTAGTCTCATGGATCAACAAAATGTGGTAATGTACTTCAGTTAATTATGGATATACGTGTCCATTGAAGGCCACAGTAAATGAAGAAGTGTTCCTGTTTCTATGCTCTCATGAACGAATTACCCTTACTGCTGGGGAGGGACATTCTGTATCAATCACACCATCCTCTATCTGCATAAGAGACAGAAACTTAGCCCAAACTCCAGATGTCAGTTTAAGAACAGACATCCTTTGCCAATTTAGAAAACAAAGCCAAATGTGTAATGCCTTTGTATGAAAAATAAAAACTAAAAAAACCCAACCCCTGCTTTTCAGAGAGAAACAATTTACAAGGTAATTGAACACTGAGCCCCATGTGCAGACAGACTGGTTTCACATATCTGCGATTTCCCACTGTTCCATTTGCAAGTTGCATCAATAATTTTGAACAGTTTTACCTGACAGCTAAAAATGTGCACTGTAATATTTGAAGAGAGTTGTTACTATTTCACTTGACAGCTTCTGTGATAGTTCAGGATCCAGTGCTGTTTCTGACACAACCCATGAAAAAAACAGCAAGCTGAGAAAAGCTCTGTTAGATGGGTGGATTTGCAGTTGTTAACAAACATCAGACCCTGGACTCAGAACAAAAGCCAACAAGTATCAGCAAGCCCTGATTTTTTTTTTCCATGACTTTGGATCTTATTAAATATATTTGGGAAGAAAACATTAAAAACACTTCACTGTAAGACATCATACCCTCAGGCAACAAGTTGTGACCACTGCACATTTTAAAACACCTCGTATAGTTTGTGCATCATATACATCATAGGCAATGGGAAAGATCCAGTATTTGTGTACACTAATATACAAGCAAGCGCTGATGTCACAGGTGACTGATACCAAGAAAAAACAGTGTATTGATTTGTGTCTACACCACATCCTAACACAAATGGAACAAGCCACAAGTAACAGTACAAACCTGTTGCAACTTCAACACATACATCCTAGAAAAAGTGTGTGTACCCAACCCTAAGACAGTGATGAGTTTGTGAGATAACTTTACAAAGATCAAGGTACCAGAAGAGGAAGGCACATTAACCTCTGGTTAGACTGTTTTGGCATTATTTGGATGACTCATAGTGATTTATATACCCTGAGACTGTGGGAGGCCTTGAAAAGGAAAGGAGACCAGGTGAATGGGCAAATAAAAAGTACAAGTTTAATGAGATTTTAAGATTCAGCACCTGAATTTTCCCTTTTAATAAGGGAATCTAGAAAAGCAGGTCCTAAGCAAACAACATATTGACTCCTACATTTTTGTTCTGAGGTCAAAGAATCATTTTCTAGGACTATAGAGACCTCACACAATGTTGCAAGGGTTTTATACACTCAGTTTCAGTCCAATGACCACAATTTGTATATAATCAAGTATTTTACTTGGTGTTTTTTTAGGTACAGAAATGGTCAGGCAGACCAGATTTTCTTAACTCTGCCAATTCTGGCACCCCGTTTTAGATCTATGTGTTCTTTCTTAGACCACAACACTGTTGGGGTTTTAGGAGTTCTTTTGTTTTTTCTTTTTCTCTTAAGGAATTTCCCCCCATACGTGTTGCTAGGAGAAAATAACGACTGGATACTTGAGACAAAAAGACCTGGCCCTAGCTCAGGGGAGGGGTCCAGCTGGGTACTTTCTTTTACCTGGGGTTTTCTCGTGTAGGGCAAAGATTCCGCGAGATTTGGACTGGGAAAACCGGGTTGGGTGCAGCCCCTAGCTCTCCTGTGTTCTCGGCGTTCGGAGGGAAGAGAGGCTGTGGTCGCTGTGGGGAGGATTCGTCACCACTGCGGGGTTCTGCCTTCTACTGCCTTTCTTCTACCGTGAGCGGAGCTCTGCCTGTGGGAGTGGCCGTTGCATTGGGACCTTATTTAACATCCTACCTCACTAAAAGAGGGACTTTTCACCATCTGCTCGAGTGCCTCAGGGGAAAAACCTCAGGATCCGGAGCCTGCCTTTCCCTGCCCCGCTTGGAGCTGGGCTGCCGCTGCCCCACCCCCGCCGTTCTTTTGCCACTGCTCCGAGTCTTCGCTACACTGTAGCTCCGCACCCCCTCCCTGCCGAGACGTCCCGGGGTTCCCACTACAGCTCTGGAGTTTCATACATCTCGTCTACCACCCGGCATTTTGTGCTCATTCCTGCCGTTCCAGTTTGCTGCTCCCGAGGGTCCTGCTGGGGCACCGGGATCGGTTGCCCCTGGGGGTTTGTAAAGCAAGCTTTTCTTTCATCTCTTCCCATCTCGGTCAAACCGCCATTACCGCATGCTCCTCGAGCCCGCGCCAGAGCGCCCCCTGCAGCCGCGGGGGAATCATCGCACCTGCCCTGCCCACCAGGAGTCGCCAGCGCCCCTGCCGGCTGTGACCATAACTGCACCAAAGGGGAAAGTGCCCGCGGCTGAGAAGGCTGACACTGGGTTTCTGGTTCTGTTTGTCGTTACTGCCATAGTTATTGTTGTTTGTTTGCCTTGTCATATATACTAGTAAAGAACTGTTATTCCTATTTTTCATATCTTTGCCTGAAAGTCCCTTAATTTCAAAATTATAATAATTCGGAGGGAAGGGGGTTACATTTTCCATTCCAAGGGAGGCTCCTGCCTTCCTTAGCGGACACCTGTCTTTCAAACCAAGACACACTGCTAGCAGGATGCTAGAGGGAAAGGCCATTAGAAAATTGAACTTAATTTTAATTGGGAAGATTCCTTTCTGTCAAGAGCATTCTTCTAATTAGCCAAGTACTACATTAAAAAACCCAGCATCACAAGCCAAAATATACTTCCCAATTTAAATCCTTGCAAATTAACATGAAGAAACAAGAATGACAGGGATATCTACTTGATTTCTCTAAAAATGTTTCTGATTAAGCCTTTTCACAAGTACCTCCTGAGCAATAAGTATCCCCTTTATATTTTTTAATTCCTCAGGAGTTCTGAGAGCAATACCAAACACTGTTGGACTTTCACCATTTTCTTGTGCTTCTTGCCCATCCTCAGCATGCACTGAAGTGCCCACTTGCAGAAGCAAGGGAGAGCATAAACAGGAGATTCTTTCAGACAAGATGTGGCTATATTCTCCTTTCCATGTTCCCTTGTCTGCAACACAAATTCTTGGCATCTGTGCTTCAGACTAAGTTACTAAAGGTACTGCAACACTCAGAAATGCATTTTAAGTTGAGGTTCTGGCTGAGGGGTGGCCAGCAAGGCACACAGGGATTTTCACTTTGCTTTAAGCTAGAGAGCATATGCCTGGCTAGCACAGGAGTCCAGGGTTCAGTATGGGCTGGCCAGAGGATCAGCTCCACCTGCATCACACATAGCTCTGCAAGTGTTCCTAAGAATGACCTGTACCTCAGTTCAGTAATTTAGTCATAGCAGCAATTGCAACAGAAGCTAAGAACCTCTCAGACACCTTGGAAAAGTGGGTTTATGGAAAATAAGGTTATCAGACCACCACAAATAGAGCTCCCACCTGGCTGCTGAAAGATGCTGCTGCTTTGCCAAGATGCAGTAAGTGACAGCCCATCTGTTCTTGGTTTCTTGCAAGCGAAGAAAACAGGTGATCTCCATCAAAGCCTGGTTTATTTCACATCTGCACCAGGTGAGTGTGATAAATGAATGGATAATGAGTGTTGGCTTTCACAAAATATGGGTTTAACATTTATCGGTAACAATATACTATGTAGAAATAGCATATGAGTTTAACATTTATCAGTAATAATATACTATGTAGAAATAGCGTTAAAATAAAAACAATGTTAGAGTGGATTGTAACTTCAAAATAGTTGTAGTATGTGCATGATAATGAATGTCTTTAAGTTGATAAGCCCCAGAGCCCGAGAGCAGAATATCTTAAAGAAACAAGGAAGATGGACCGTGGACACCCCGGGGAGCCTGCTATCTCACACTCCTAAAAAGCTGTAAACTACAAATTAGACTGGAGATAAGAAGATACCAGAGGAGTTACCCTGCCTTCAGTTATGAAACAAACCAGAGCCAGAAAAGGCGTGGATTGGCGGGAAGGGGGGCAGGGATCGGAGGGGGTCTTGGAGTAAAGTGTAAATTAACTTCTTAGCTTAATGAATATGTAACAGTTTGAAACAATACTTAAGGGCACAGTGAAATGAATGAATCAGCGCCTCTGGCAATTGCTAAGCGCCCCAGTGCTGTGTTTGCCTTTGTTCCATAATAAATGTTCAATATACACTATTGAAATTTCAGTTTGTGAATTCAGTTTTCTCATGAGGGATATTAATTCACAAGGTCAGTAAGTGCCTCTCATCTGAGGGGCAGAAATTAAGATACCAAACCACCACTTGACATAGCTGGATCATAACTTTAATGTGTTAACTCTGCAGCTGCAAGCTATGTACAAAGCAAGTGCTCAGGTGAAGGAAGAGGATGAAATTCTGGAGAATAACTGAACATAAGTATCTTAAGGATTAAGATAAAAAAAGCAGCCAAAGACTTAAAATAGAGGCAATAAATATATCCCCATAATGCAGTTCGGGGAGTTCCCTTCATTAAGGAAGTCACAAAAGTCACCCACAATGTGAATGTAACCTTCGTCGACAAAGTCCAGTAAGATCACTGGGTACTCTTGCTATGATCTTAAAAATGGATCTATGTGGAAAATGAACAACTGAGACTAGGAACAAATGCCTATTAACTGTTCTTTGGTAATTTATTGACCTTGGATTAACACGAGCAGCACAGATGAGGGGACCAAACAAATGGACTCACTTCTTTATCACAATCCCAGAAAGCACCCAAGAAGAGCACTAGCAATTCTCCCAACCAGACTTGACCATACAAGGGAGAAAGCTGGAGGAATTACCAGAAATAAGGTGAAGAGGGTGAGCACCACCCTAATTTCTCTGCTCAAGCCAACACAGCAGGAAGGTCTATCACATAACACCCAAATGTTACTGAGATGTTGCTACCCAGTAGAATCTATGATTCTACTTTTCACCTCATTCCTGGTAATTCCTCCAGCTTTCTCCCTTGTACAGTCAAGTCAGCCAGGGAGAATTGTATTACTGAACCTATAATTCACTGCGTTTGATTACCTGTGATTATGAATACTGAAAATGCAATACCCAAAGATACCCAAATTAACATGGTAGTCTACTGAAAAGAGTTGAGTGATAAAATTAACTAGTTCCTGTGAGGATTCAGAGCATCACCGGGTCTGATGGCTTTGGTCGGTGTGGGGCCTTGGGAGAGATGGGTGGGCTGCCTCTGGCAGGAGGTGAGACAAGGAGTAGGATAGTTAACAGGAGATTAGGCGAGGAGATGGTAATCTGTAGCCGTGGGAGATGANGGAGAAAGCTGGAGGAATTACCAGAAATAAGGTGAAGAGGGTGAGCACCACCCTAATTTCTCTGCTCAAGCCNAGTATATAAGAATGTGCCTTGTACAGTAAAAGTTGGCTTTGCATGCACCCGGCAAAGTCTGTTTCAATCACTGACAAGTTCCTATACTCACTGGCAGCACAGAAGATCCCACATGACTGAAAAATTAACAGTAGGAAGAAAAGTCCAAAGGTCTGTTATAATTAAATTTCTTTTCTCTGCTTCAAGTGCCTAATGTGAGATAAACCAGAGTCTGTTCCCCCCCCAGAAACAGACCGTTACTGTGTAATCCTCCCATTAGTGAAACATGTACTAGGGCAACTACTCAGTTCTCCCATCTGAGCCAGCCTCAAAGGTCTACCCAGTTTAAAATAAAGCAAGTTAAAGGTCTCAAGCATGGCTTGACAAAATGCCAGCAAGCCCATTTCTGCTCAACAGAGGTCACCTCTGCAAGTACAATATTGCTACAATAAAGACTGGAATGATTTGGGGTGGAGAAGGCAACCCCAAACAGACCATTCAAATGGGCACGAAAGAGCAAGGGAGGGAACTTGTTAAAAATGTTTGAAAAGACAGCCTGAAAATGCAAATGCCACTGGGTCTCAGCAGAGCACAAGAAGACAGTGAGCACAATTCAGTCACCAGACTGAATTTCATGTATCAGGGGTATATCTGCTATTTGAACACTGGGATGCACTCAACTTGCCTCCATGAAGAGATGAGATTCCCTGCTGTAGCCATTCCTGCACTTCAGTGGGAAACCACTGCTTCTCTCACCATGATCCTGGATTTCAACTGATTTCTAAACCAGTAGGGCAATAAAATCAATTCAAGTAAGAAAACCTGGCTTTTTATCCTATTTCTCCTATGACATATTTGGACAGTTGGCATATCACCTTTCTCTGCCTCTTTTTCTAACCTTGACTGGACCAAAAGTGACATACGACCAACCACAAAATATTCTGAAACTTAACATCTATAATGCTATATTGCTACAAACATTTAAAACCACTGAAACAGGCTAGAAATTAAGTTCTCTCTGGCCCAATTTGTGTTCTTGCAGCACCTTATCTAGTTTGTTCCCAGTTTTTTTGTGGGGCTTTTCATACAGAAACAAGGATGGCTCCCTCCCCATGAGAAGTTTTCTTTGCAAGAAAGCACCATGAAAGCAGAATACACAGAAGCATATGAAACTTGAGAAATTTTACATCATTGTCCAGATTTTTCTGAGAATTGTCCAAAGCTTCCTATGCAGAAAAAAAAGTGAGGAAAAGGGCACTCACACTACTAGGCTTTAGGACCGCACACTAAGGTATTCGTGGAAATCAGAGTTGGCAGAGAGGGACACTTTCCAGGAGTGCCAAGGTGACCTCTTTAATAACCTAGAGACTCTGCTGACTCTGCAGAAAGATCAGCCTCCATGTTTAGAGGCTAAAGCTTAGTTCATAAAAATATCCTTTTTTCCCCCTCACCCAGACCTGGAATATGCTTCAAATTTATAGATCAACATCAGGGCTAGGGTGTCCAGATCAGGAGTTTTCCTTTGGCAGTGGTGACACTAAGTGCTTAACTAGTTGTTTCGTCAGAATTAGAGGACACTCAGTCCTTTAGAAGAGGGAAAAAAAAAAAAAAGGCACCTCAAACCAAGCCCAACAAAACAACTAACCAGAAACTGTTCCCTGTGACAGAGTGACATGGTAGCTGGAGGAATAATCCTAGAAATACATATCCTGCCATACTTCACTAAGATTTGTTTTTCTCTGTATACTTTCACTTTTCAAAACCCCTAAAATACCCAAAGCAGTAAGTTGCCATCACAGAACAACACAGACACCATTATATCTTTAAAAAAGAATGAGCAACTCTAAATAAAATTTGAGAGCTCCTTTGCTACTCCATAGTTTATAATTTCACCATGAACTGATTCAGTTTAAGCAACCAACCTACAAGGGAAGTAGAATTATGAAACATCACAAAAAGATCTATTTGTGAAGTACCCATGTCAGTGCTCAGTGTGAGTAAATTATACTTCTGAGACAGGTGCACATCTGGGAGACCTCTTATCTTAACAGGATTTTCACCAGGATGGGAGGAAACGGCACTCCTTGCAGGATTTTCATCCAAGTGTCCACTACCAACCAGAAATTAAGCCCAAGTCTCATTGCTTGGCATTACTGATGAAGATATAGAGTACTATATGCATATGGGACTAGAGCTACTCTACAGCAGTGGCTGTGATCTCCAGCGGACACGGAAGAACAGATCATGTCCCAGCCTTGCCATTTTTCTCAGCTTCAGCCAACTACCGATTTGGCACCAAAGCAGTGAGATACAGGCACACTCTGTTCCACTGGTGACAAGGGCATGGGAAAGATTCATCCCAGCAGAGGACAGAGGTGTCAGTAACGAGCCAAGCTTGGTGCCTGCCAAAAGGCTAGGAGGAGCACCCTTGAGTACTGCATTTTAGTGAGTATTAGGTAAGACCATCATCCTGGAATGCCCATGCTTCATGGCTGGACCTTAAGGGCATTGGACCTATTCTCCCCACCCAGTCCCACATGAGGTTTGTGGGAGTTTGATTGCAGAAGGCAGCAGGGGATTCAAGGAAAACCTGAGCCTCTCCTACAGCAAGTAAGATGACAACAGATGCTACTAGCTCAATGTGAGCTAACAGCAAGTTATCTTGCTACATGAAAAGCTTCCAGCTTGCATTAGACAAGTCCAAGATGCACTCTAACCTCAGAGAAAAAAAACCCCAGTTTATTTATTCCATTGGCTTATTAGAGGAGATGGCCAACCAAAACAGCTAAAATGGGAAAAGTTTCCACAACCTGGGACAAAAAGAGGTCCTGGGTTTTAGGCAGTTTTTGAAGAACCCATGAGCTACCACAGCAGGATACTAAGGAATCTTGACTCATCTGGAAAACTGATAGATTTAGTTCATTTTGAAGGACAAGAACACTCATGTCCCTAGCCCCCATTTCCTCTCAGCACCTCAGCGGGCCCTCAGTGTAATGTCATCCTGCAA
>VZTN01019569.1:66945-88182 GCA_013400515.1 Erpornis zantholeuca | reverse complement strand
TTAACGCTTTCTGACCCATGTTTTTCCCACGAGTGTATATTAAAATACATACATAGATTTTCTGCCTGTGTATTTGTCGATCGACAAAGCCACAAAAATTACAGCATTTGTCAGTAACAACAGGGATGGACTTTCAACAAAATCAGCTGTTCTGAGACACACTGGAAAGAAGAATCATGTCAGAAGTGTGAAACTTTTTCAGTTTCATATACCTGTAGTTCTACTGCATCTGGGGCTGATTTTAGGCAGATCAATGCAAAGATATAAGAAGAGTTCTGTGATGTACTAAGCATGCTGAACTTTACAGCCACTTGCACTCATGACGTTCTTAGTGTTTCAGTATGGTCTGGGATAGCAGTAATCTGCAAAAGGGATGGAAATGATTTCTCAATTTTTATTTCTTTTGAATGTGCTATCTACCAACCTGACTTTACTAAAAAATTTAGATTGGAGCTGGCCTAGGTATTTGGCTAATACACTGGCTTCCTGCTTTCACCTTGAGCTTTTTTCTTTCCTCTAGGCGTACAAAAACTCAGCAGTCTGTTTAAAAAATGAAGAAGTCGTGACACCTAGTGGTGAGTTAAACACCAATAATTTCTATTAGCCTCAGGGCTCGCACGTGTTTTCCAAAGGCACATTGTTCTCGGTCAGACTGCAGTGCGAGAGAGATGGGCAATACCCTCACGGCTCTGACATCCCAGCAGCTCCTCATTTCTTTTACAGTCCCCGCAGTGTGTGTGTGTGTGTCTTGTTGCATCAGACTCCCGTGTTTCTCCACAGAAGGTGGCATTGTCAAAGCCCCTGTGCAGCCCCAGGTCATGTTCCCTATTGAACGTGACATTTTGAGTAGCCATTTATACCGAGATAGTTCAAGTGCCTTGACTTTGGAGGGAGCATGGCAGAATCCTGGCTTAAAACCAGCTGGGAATTTCAGGCTCATTTTCTTGTCAAGTTCTTATTCATCAAGGCTGTTTTCAGATGGTGACTCAAAAATGTATTGTACAGCATGCTGCAAATTCCTGGCAGGCTATTTAAACTGACTCAGTTACTGGCAAATTCTTTTGCTTTTGAAGACTACTCAGAGTCTGCCTTGGTCAGCAGCAGTCAAAAAGTACATACTGGCTGTGATACCATGACAAGAAGTCACACTGAAAAGCAGTAAACCAGTCTAGACATGTGCAAAAAAATTATAGGTTCTTTTCAAACAGTGGCAAGCCTTGGAGATTTTTTTAAATTTATTTTTTTAGGGAAGCAGAACAATGTTCAGTTGTGCACACAGTAACTAGGCTGCAATCACCAAGTGGCAAGATTTCTTGGCTTGTTGAGCCAACTGGCTGGGGAGCACCCATTTTTTATCACAAGAATGAGCTTCAGTGCAAAAAATTTCAAGTGAAAACATCACTGTAGGTTGTTTGGGAATCTGGGCGCATGCTTCTTTGCATCTGTAAGGGCTGTTAGCAGTGCAGCCTCACAGCTTCATGTCCATATTTGTGCATGCTATATCAAGCATACTTTCCATTGCCTTCAATGAGACAAACTCCTTCCTCCTCCTCTGTCTTGCAGAAGAGGTGCATGACAAAATCGCACACTGTAATGGAGAAGTGGAAACGAAATTACTCAAATATACAAGATTTGCTTCATCTAAAGATTTATTT
The DNA here is from genome assembly GCA_013400515.1 of Erpornis zantholeuca. Classification (NCBI taxonomy): domain Eukaryota; kingdom Metazoa; phylum Chordata; class Aves; order Passeriformes; family Timaliidae; genus Erpornis; species Erpornis zantholeuca. The sequence goes on along the minus strand of VZTN01019569.1, from coordinate 86,527 downwards.
TGCCACACATATTAGTACCTGTAACTTCCCCAGTTTCCTGTCTTGGGTGTAATTAACACTTAATACCACCAGAGTGTCTGGATATAAGGCTAGTCAATGTAAAAACATCAGTTCTGTCCAAAATGTTCCAGTTTCTATCCCTTGAATCATCAGCATGTGACCTGTTCTTTGCCAATATTAATAATCATTGCTCATGGCTTTCAAACAACTCAAACTATTTAAAAATTAATTCTGTTTACAGTGCCTTCTAGAGGAAGTATTTTGTAGAAGTGAATAACTCAAACTGACTAGTGGCTACCCACAAAATATGACTATCCAGTAACCAAATGAATCATTTAGAACTTAGCTGGCAAGGAATGGACATATTGTTGGAGAAAATATCAAGTGGAGATCAGATCCAGCAATGGGGAGTCCTGGGTTCTTTTTTCACTGTACCATACATTTCCCATGCTGCTCTGACAAAAGCAGGCCTAGACTTTGTCATCCCAAATACCACTGTTTGGTTTTTTTGCACAGAGCTGTAACCTGTGGGGGTGACATTCAGTTGTCGCTCCTATAAACACTTGTAGTCATGAGATGGAGGCCATAGATTATATTTTGACTTTGGTTTTCCCTCTATAAGAGGGAGATGGCCACCAACTGGTGCATGACAAGATTGTTTGAAGTCCCTGGTATGGGCCAAGGGCTAGTATTTCTTCAGTCTTCGCTGAAGAGAAACCACACATGATAGAAAGGCAGTACTTTTCTATAATCCGAAATCGGTAATGCATTCATGGACAGAAGCAGTGCAGGCAGAGTTTTTGAAGTGCCAAATTGAAAAGGTGACTTTGGTCCGTAGGTCCAGCAGCAATGATGTGTTTGATCATTCTCATGGCAGGCAGGACAGTCTGCTGCAGACTGTGTTATGTGGGTACCTACACCAGAACCTCTTCTATCTCTTGCTCTGGCATTTTCATGATTCTCCTACTGACAGATAGGACACAAGAACTTTAAGGTAGAAAGTAGCTGCCAGAGACAAACTGAGGAGTAAATTTCTAGATGATATTTACTCGTATAGGAGTTTGAATGCTCAGGCAGTATGTGATTTTTAAGCAAGTATCTGTATTGAGTGCAGCTGTGATGTGGACAGTGAATACCCAGTGTATCACATTCACTTGCCTGGCTAAGCCTGCAACTGCAGAATCACACAATGGCTAGGGTGAGAAGGAACCTCTAGAGATTGTTTAGTCTAAACCCCTTGGTCAAAGCAGGCTCAACTACAACAGGTTGCTAAGGACCATACTCAATTTGGCCTGAATATCTTCAAGGACAGAGACTCACAACCTCTCTGGGCAACCTGTGATGATCCTGAATTATCCTTCAGTTTAAAAAAAAAAAGGTTTCTGATGTTTAAATGAAATTTCTTATATTTCATTTTGTAGTCATTGCCTCTTGTCCTTCCACTGAGAACAGTCTGGCTCTATTTTCCTTACACCCACTATATCAGGTATTCATCCATGTTATTAAGAATTCCCTCTAGTCCTACTCTTAAAAGGTCAAAGAATCCCAGCCCTCAGCCTCTCCTAATATGTCAGGTGCTCCAATCCATTTGTCACTGTTGTGGCGCTTCCCTGGACTGGCTGAACTACGCTCACATCCCTCTTGTAGAGAGGAGCCCAGCACTGGGCCCAGCACTCCAGATGTGGCCTCACCAGTCTGAGTGAAGAATCACCTTCTCTGACCTACTGGCCATGCCCTTCCCTTTGGGGCTGACATTTAGTGGATCTTAGAGAAATCCAGCAGCAAGCCTGAAAAAGCACTTTCTTCCCAAGAGAAAACTTCTTACTTTCTAAAGAGAACAATTCCGTAAGCATTTCATGTTCCCAGGAAAAGATTGATAGAAGTTTTGTAAGCATCTCTTGTTCTCAAAAGAACAAGTGGTGTTTTTTCACTTTTGTGCTATGTTTTTAAAGTATGCTCTCTCTATCTCATCCAATGGTGGTAGAGAGGCATTGTGCATTTAGCCAATCAAGTAGCTTTTGGCGAAACACCTTATAAAAGGGGTGGAAAATTTGAATAAAGGAGCCTTCTGATTCTTTAGAAATTTGAATATTTTCTCTTCATTTTATGCTCCACAGCGACACTTCCCTTATGCAGCCAGAGAAGCTGTTGGCTGCCTTTGCTGCAAAAGCACATCTCTAGTTCTTGTTGTTGACCAGGACATCCATCTCATGTCTCGTTCCATATTAATGGCTAGTTCCAGCTGTAGCTTTCTTTGTCTTCCTTGATTTAATGGCTTGAGTTTCTCTTTAATACATAGATAAACGTGCCTGGTCTGTTGGGCATCATGGATTGTTTCTGCATCAGTGCTATTTAATTATTCAGTAGCACTTGGAGCTCTAAAAAGGCCTCCAGGGCAGTTCAGCAGAATGGAGTCATACTTAAGTGCCCAGAGCTGAAAAAAACAGCAGCACATTACTGTGATTTCTGGTGAACCAGGGTGATATCGAACCTCTTGCTATGCCATAAGAGTTACTGGCATCCTAACACTGCAGGATAGCTTGAATTGAGGGAGGAGCCACTTTTCCTAGTAATCTCATTGTCGTCCTCGTGGATAAAATAATGATGTGATCTCTGCATACATATTTGGGGCACCTCTCAGGCCTACATTTCTTTGCCCTACCACAGGAGGGAAGATTCACCCTTTCCCTAGTAACTGAGTGAAATTCTTCTACAAAAAAACCCAACTACATTCTCTAAGAAGCAACAGCAATGAACACTGCGTTAACACTCCAAAAACAGGAAATACCCCTAACAACACTCTATGTCATCACATAACCTAGATTTCAGTTGAGAATTTGGGTGTTGTTTTAGATAACAAAATACAACATGTGTTCGCCATTAATCTTCTTTAACATTTGTTTGGCCAGAAAGTGTCTCTGATCAACTCACTTATGTAAACAGGTCTGTGCTTCAGACTGAAGTGGTAAGATGTTATTCCAAGGACTTGCATTGCAGGGAATCTCTCCTTAACTCTAATGAGATTCATTTAATGACAGCCTCAGTATTGGCGTCTGTACTTCAAACACTTTTATGTTCAGTTTAAATTTCAAAATTTAATAAAAAACCTTGCCTCCAAGGAGAAAAGCACGGCTTTAAAAAAAATCTACCATTTGTCCCTATTCTATTTGCACTTTCAATATCCAAGGTTTTTGCATCTGGTTTGTGAAGAAACAAAAAGCTGTTTCTTCTTTCATTACCAACTGGCAGATGCATTCATTGCAGTGGAACACCCTGGAGAGGTTCCATTCATCATTACAGATATAGGACCATATAAAAAATTAAAGAAAAAATGAGGAAAATAAACTTGGTTTATTAAAGGAAAGTAAATGGCACATCTCAGTTGTGTCAGCTAATTCCAGGCACAACTGGTGTATCTTATTCATGCTTGAAATTGTAGATAGTTATGTAGGCACATAAACTATCAAAACTTTTAATTGCAGAATATTGGTGCAGTAAATTAAAACATGCAATTTCCTACAAGCTCTTGCTCCCCATAGTTGGTCTCTTCGTGTCTTTTTGTTTCAGACCAAAACAAGAACCTGCAAACAGCTTCATTCCAGCCAGTCCAAAGGCAGTGTGTGAATAGGGAGCAAGGCTTTTCTGCAGTTGTGATCACTGCAGCTTCTTACTGATTGTGAATCTTCTCTGTCTTTCTTTCTGCATTTGTAAAATGTAAAATACATCTAAGAACTAGCCAAGAGCCACATACTTACTCATGTCTCGGGCAGTTAGCTCCTCACAATCGAAAAGAGTTAATGCTTTGATTGCATGAAGGTTAATCCAAGACTTTAAACTGTCTGATAGGAATTCATGTCCAGATAGGAGTCCCAAGTCTGCAATAAACACAGCCATTAGAAATATTTATCATTGAGTGAAAGCATTGAAGAGGATTAGTCTCAGCTGTGCCAATTCCAGAACACAGTATCTTAATTGCATTACATATTTTGGACACTGTCCTGAAATGCTTCCGAAGATCATAGAGATAAAGAACTCTTGAGATATTATTTTGTTTTGCTTTTAAATCTGTAATTCACTTTACCCAGGATTATTGTTTTAAGGATTTCTTACAAAGTTCTGCATTCAGTAGCTGGGAAAATGGTACAGAAAAGAGTATGTTAAGAGACATGTAGAGTAATAGGGGAAGTACAAAAGCTGGAAAGGGCAGAGTAAGGAAAATAAGAGACAACTACTCTGGCTCTTAATATTTCAAAACCCTGAAGGGATGACAAGAAAATACAGTTACTTTTGTAGCTGCAAAGAGAATTTGGTAGCTTTAGAAAGATGACAGCTGGTATAAATGACATAGCTTCTTCTCCCTGCTTTTGGCAGTAATTGTACCCCACAGAAAATGTGCTGCCATTCCATTGCATTGTAATGCTTTTAAATGCATTTCAAAGATATATCTGCCATTCTGAAGAGCTTGCAACTAAAGAATCAGAAATGCTGACAAATTAAATGAGCTGAAGTCAGGCCTTCCCTTCCAATTCTGAAATTATTAATGCTACCCCTTTTTCATTTGGACTTCAGTCTGAGTATACTGAACTGAACAGTTGTAAGTCTGTATACTGGTTTTTTCTGCCAGATATGGCTCTGAACCCCCTCCATCTATGCAGTCTGGCCTGCCACAATGCTATCATGACAAAGGTTCATTCAGAGATATTATACCATTATATCTACAAGTGATTGAGATCCATAGAAGTTTAGATTGGTTGTCTGGAGTTACTGGAAATTACAAAAATCCATCTTAGCCTGTTATATAAACTTGTTTTGAAAGCAAAATGAAATTAGAAGCAGATAGGTTGGCTCATATAAAAGAAATAGGTTAAATCAATTGTGATAGTGAATATTTACAGCTATTTGGTCATGCAATGATTACAACGAGAAAAATAGGAGGAAATGTTTGCAGCTGAAGTCACCAGAATGCACCATAAGTAATGTTCATGGAATGTGGTTGTCAGCTTTCATGTTGTTTTTCTGAGGGTCACTGAACAGAGGCAGAGGAAAGTGGACTGGGAAGAGCTCTTATCATCATGGATGTCATTCTAGCATGTCTCAGAGGGATCCATCATTACACTAACACACTTCTAATAGAAGCCTGCTCTGGTGCTAAACTTGGATTTTGGCTGGATTTATTCAGTGAGGAAAACTCCCTGGGAGCCCTTATTTCCTGAGTCGCAGCTTTGGAGCACTATCTGAATAGCTCTGGGGACAAGAATGTGAAAGGTGCAGCACATAAGGTCTTGAGCAATTCTTTTTCAGAATCTGGAAAGCTTCAAGGCTCCTTCTTACAATTTGAAAACTCAGTCTTCCTGGATTCATTATTCCTAGACTTCCAATGTATGTAGAAGTTTAAGAATGCAAACAGAGCCAAACACCTCCAAGTCTGCAGTCAAGATAATTTCTTTCAAAGCTGCCAAAATGTAATGTTTAGCTTCTGGGATTTTTTATATTTTCTCTTCCAAAACCAACTTCAGACATTTCCTGTCTTGCCTTCTGGGGTGGTATTGTTTCCTTTTTCATGTTCTCTCCATCACTCTCTAGTTTCCATCCTAAAGACAATCATGACTGCTAAAAGTTCCATAGTTCAGCAACATAGAATCACAGAATCATAGAATGTCAAGTGTTGGAAGGGACCTTAAAGATCATCCAGTCCCAGCCCTCAACATGGGACAAGTGGAATTATCAAGAGAGGCCCAGTAAACTGATGTTGTAGAAATGGTCTGAAAGAATCTGGTTATTTGGAAATAGGATTTTAGCCATGAACAAACTTCTCTGTAATGGAAGAAGAAGTAATCTGGGCAATGACCAGTTTAAATATTTTTAGGTTTCTCTTACACAATAGTTTCTTTGTGTTCTTCTCTGTCATGGATAAAATTAAAACTACCATGATCTTCATACCAAACCTACATCTGGAGGATTCTGTAAGTCTTCTGGTTGCTCTGGATGTTACTGTTTCAATAGCTGGAGACTTACAACAGGTTTATTACCTTTCTGTTTGTTTCTGTGTAATTTATGAGGGAACCAAAAGAGTTACATAATTTCAGGAGGAGATTGGATGGAGTATTTACCTAAAGTAGTAAGAACTGCTATGTGGAAAAGTGAGGTGATGTCAAACAGACTGAGCCAACTGGGCCCAAAACTGTTTATAAACAGTCACAACTCAGATTTGAAGTGATTAGTACTCAAAGTGCTCTTGATATGAGACACACAGTGGGGGAAATGAATTTGTTGCCTCTTTTGTAATGGGGGTTATCTAAATTTATTTCACATTTATTCTATACACAGTACTGGTAGTAAAAATATAAACCCGCTTTGATGCTGTATTAAGAACCCAATCCTCTGCCCATTTCTGAGTATCTTTGGAGTGTTCAAGACACCTGCAATCTGACTATGTGCAGAGCTTTTGCAAATGGGCCTCTGTCTCCAATGGGCCTCTCAGTGATCAAAACCAAAATTCTGACTCCAGCTTTCCCTATTTTGAGGACATTTCCCTGTTAATATCTGCATTTTGCTGCATGATCTTGCCATGTCTGTCTACTGCTGATAGCAGACATCTTTTCATTTTCCAGGAGCTGTGTCTGTGCTCAAAGGGAGCAGCCAGACTGTTCTCAAACTATGTTCAGGGTCACACTAAGGAAACACCCTATTGGAAGCTGCCTGGCTCTTTGTTCCTTCAATCAATCTAAAATAAATGCCATTGAAAATGTCTCATTCCTCCTTGTGTACACAAAGACCATGGGAACACTGACAAGTCACTCTCTTTCAGATACTGCATACAAAATCAGAGGAAATAACAATGTTTGGATCTTTCAAGAAAATCCAAAGTGTCCAGATTTCTTTGGCAGACATTCCCACTTTGTTTTTCCAAGCTGAGAAGCATGGAAGTGCCTTTTCCACCTCTTTCCACCTCCCTGTCACTCATAAGTAAGGCTGATCATACTTGGAACAAGAGATAAAACTTAAAAGTGGATGGAAAAACACATCTAGCTAACCAAAAGGGGAACCGTGTCCTCTACCTGCTGCTGTCTTCTTCTGCATGTTTTACCTTCTTTCTGCAGGTTGACTCACTACATTCTTCTGCCAATTACTTATCTTCTGTTTTCTCTGTGCACAGCAAATCTCTGATGCTCATGGGACTGCTCCAAGTTCAATAAAATTTCATTTTCTGAAGATTATAAGATTCCTCAAACTCCAGTCGCGATCTGGAGCCAGAGGGAGGTCCAGTTTGCATAAACCCAAAGCTCTGCCACAGGCAAGGGACACATATATCTCATTAATAAACTTCTCAGTCTGAAAGTGTTATTTTCTATGTGGAAAAAGTCGCCTTAACTGACTATAAACTGTTGCTGAAATTTTAACTGGAATTATGCACATAGTCCTGGCTGGCATAAGCAGAAAATATTTGCACAGATATCCACTGTCCTGACCCACAGATAGAGTTCAAACAAACACTGATGGGAAAATTAAATTAGAAGTACAGGATATTGTCCTTCATTCTCTGCATTCAGCCTACTCAGATGGCAGAATCTGAAATTTATATGGCATTTTAATTGGTTATAAGCAAATTCAAAATGATTCCAAGGTTGGATCTGAACAGATTTCATACATGAATATTAAATATTCATAACGTTTGCAAGGACAACCAATCCGAATGTTGAAAATTTGCATTCATCTGCAAAACAAGGAAAGGAACAGAGGTGAGCAGTGGAAGCTTAAGCTTAAGCAGAAAATCCCATTAACATGCTTCCTGTGCTCCCCTGTGCTGTGCCATAGTAATACATCAAACATCCAAACTGTTTATTTTTTCACCAATACTATCAGTGTTTCAATTTTTCTATTTAGTATTTGTATTTGTATCTGTCTCCATGCATGAAGTTAAATCTGGTATGGCAAAGGAATTTAGCACTATGAAAGAGGATTTTAGTCTATTTGGCCAAATGGAAAAGCTTGAGGGAAAAATCTGTTTTGGAAAACCTGACACAGGAATTTTTAAAAATGAGCATTAATGAAAGCATTTGTTTTGTTCCAGCTATCAGTATTTAATATAGTGTTTAGTTTAAAAACTTTTTTTAAGTTTTAACATATATATAAATTTCAAATAAAATAAAAAGGAAAGAACATAATATCTTTAAATATTCAACTGAAACATGCATGAATGGGATGAAACAATTGCAATGCTATTTACCAGCTTCATAAAAAGCTCAAAACTATGATTTCTTTATTGCTTTCTTTTCTTTACAGCAAATAATTCTATCCAGTCTCAAAATAATCCATAAAGGAATCATCTTAGCCTTCATCAGACCCCTGTAAATACCCACTTCTCTCCAAAAACAACCAGAAGACATAAATCCAATGTCCATCCCCAAGTCCATTCCCTATCCTATCCCAACAGAACTGGCAACAACACATCTCTCCAGATCCTCCTTCCCAGCCATACTGAAATGAATAGTAATTTAATTTCTAGTGGTAGAAATGAATAGTAACCTTAGTTGATGTCAAGCTTTATCTTTGTTGATGTCAAGCTTTATCTCTTATCAAAACTCACATTGAACACGGAGCAACTGCTAAAGACCTATAGCAAAGCCCAAATTAAAATGTTGTCCAGAATCTTATCTGTGCCCCAGCTTCTTCCACAGATTACATACCTGCTTTTCACTACTTAGATCAACAGTGAAATTGGAATTATTGATCTCACAGGACCCAGGCACAGAACAGGCTTCTCAGACTTTATGTAAAACGCGGCACCGACCGCTGCTCCCCACTCAGGAGAAGCCTTCCTTGCCCATGCAGAAAGCACACACCCTTCCTAATCACAGCTTTCATCCTGCCCTAGAGAACTGAAGGACTCCAATAATAAGCCAAGCTCTGCATCCCCTGCTTTCCTGAGCTGCAGTTTTAAGATTATCTACATTTCAAGTCCAGGAAGATAATCTCCTTGTTTTAGACCTCAATGCCCTGCAAGAAACCACACTAATATTTGAAACCACACTAATATTTGAATTTTGCTTCACAGATCCCTAGTTTCAAACCTGGTCCTGCTGGTTACCATATCCAAAACCTTGTCAGTGTTTCCTGCCATTCAGCTCTCAGGAAGGATCAGCCACAATCTGGCAGGATCTTTCAAGAAAATTGTCTACATTCAGCTTTCTTTACCTTAAACACAGTGTTAGCTAATAAACAAATAAAACCCTGACCAACTCAGACACCCTAAAAATTAAGTTTGGAGAGAACCACACAGCTCTACACAGCACTACACATAATAACTCACACATGGTTCCTACTGAACTTTGTAGGTCCACCAATTAACTTTCTCATGTAGCTTCCCCTTTTCCTGGACCATAACATCAGGATCAGGATGTTTTTTTAAATACAATACCAATAAGTTCTACAGAGTTCATTCCACAATGAGTGGCTTCTCTGATATCAAAGTTTGCTCTTATTTCCTTAGCTTCTGAGAGAACTAATGTGAAACCAAGACCCTAACCATCTTTTACTGGACTTGACATCCTAAGTCACCTAAGAGCACTCCTGACAGTGAATCCTCTAACGTGCTTAGCCCGGTCACTGTTTTCTGTCAGAGGATGAATTACACATTATTCATTGCTAAGAGAAATAGTCCTGAAACTGTTGGCCTACTTTTCCTATCCCAGCTAGCCAGAAGCTATAAATCCTTGCCACCACCAGCCCTCATACACACCACGCTGACAAGATCCTGCAGTAAATGCATTTGTCCAGCTCTTCCTTTCCCAAGCTCTATACCCAGCTGTAGCCATGCAGCTCATCCCTGCCACTCCAGAGCATCAACCTAATCCCAGATGTAATTGTAGCTTTAACCAGTCACTTCTTTTCACCACAGAATTAATCACTTGCAGGCTGATCATTTCTCCACTGGGAAACCTGTGAAATTAGGGTTACAGGGCAGCAAAAATTACAAAAGAGAAAAAATATCTTCCAGTGATATGTTCCTTTTTCTCAATTGTTGCTTGAAAACCATTTTAAAAGTTACTACTGTCAGTTCTAATTGTGTTTTTGTTTGAAGCAATGAGTTTTAGTTTTAGTGTAGCTTGTCAATGCTTTTACAAGCCTGGGCTGAGAGACAACTTGATTTTTGTGGCTTAATAGCAGAAGGAGAAATTTGTGAAGGCTTTTTTAATATCAGGAATGCTATGCAGGGACAAATACACTATCTCCAGTAAATATGCAAATGCTTTACCAGATCTAAGTTGTATAGAGCTTTGTTGGATGGGACTTCTATCTTTACATATAATTGTATGTGTTGGAGGATATTTTCACTTACTGCAGAAAAAATGAAATAAATTCATGAAATCATATTCTCTCTTTTCCTCTGTAAATTCTCCCTCTCCTAATCCAGCGCTGATTAAAAATTGTGATCCCCATTAATTTTAATAGGTTTTGGAATAAACTGTAAACCAGTAACTTATAAAACTAACAGTACGACAAAATAATGTCTAAGAATTAATATGAATAATTCTATATGAATACTATATAGAAATTTCTTCAAAAGCAATTGCCTGGAGTTTTCCACAGGATTTCTTCGAAAGCAATTGCCTGGAGTTTTCCACTGGTTTTCCTAATAGTATTTCTTTTTTGGTAATATAAGAAGCCAGTCCCCAAGGGCACTATTTAGTTCACCTTCAAGTCAAAGATAAAAATTCTCTTGAGTTTCATGGGAACAAGAGCATTCTAAAAATAAAATTCCTTCTCTGATAACCTCTAATGGATTTTTTTTCTCAGAAAGCAAACACCACAAAAATGACCTTTTCATCAGTTCCATGTTTGTCCTTAGGGTGTAACTCTGTTTAGAGCAAAAACAGCTCAAGGATATGTGAAGGTGGGTAATGTCATCTCATGCTCCCTCTGGAGCAAAATTTTGCCCTGAGGCAAAATTGTCTCTCTCTAGTGGTAGTTCACTGCTGTTTCTGGGCATTGGTGGAGCTCAGGAGCCTCCAGGTAAGTAATGCAGTCTTATACTGCATCACAGCAGGGGCAGCTCTTTTTTGAACTCTTGGGATTTCTCATCAGCCCTGGTATACTTCCCATGATTACCACAGAAGAGGCTATAGGTCTGCTCTTAATCACTGTGAATCATTCCTGAGGACAGAAGAAACAGGAAAGTAGAGCAAAGAACTAAGCTTGTATCCCAGCAACATATCAAGTGTGTAAGTCAAAAAAGAATTAAAATCATTACACAGATTCAGGAATCAGACCATGCTTGAGCGTCCCTAGCTATAAATTCTTCACATCTGTGCTGAGACCCACAAGAGGCTTTGTGACCCAAGGTTTTGAGGAGAGGCAGATGTTTAAACTTTCTGGATCTCACTGTAGGTAAAACAATGAGCAATCTGTCGTGATGAATGCTGCCTGTGTGCCGTGCCCTTCTCCTCATCTGCTGTTTACTCCTGCAGCTAAACAAGGCTCTGCAGGACATTTCCCAGTGTCTTTTGGAGACTCCTTTGTCGTTTTGCATGAATACATGGTACTGCTCTTGCCGTGCTCCGTGGGCACTGAGTTGGGTGGCCATGCTGGGCTCAGCAAACACCATTGGAATTGGAGCTCCACTGTTCACTTGGGTATGTGAGCAGAGGGAAGGCAACAGGAAGCATTTTCCTGCATACACAGTAATGACAGAATGTTTACATTAAACTGATGGATTTGCTTGAAGCAACTGCAGTCTGAAGACAAAATCATGCTTTTAGAAACACACAGAAGTTAAGTATTTAATTTTAATACTGACAGTGTATTCGTTTGTACAGCTTTTACAGTTTTAGTTTCTTTTAAGGTTTATTAAAATATCTCATACTCTTCAAGCACTGTTTACACAAGGACCGTAACTTGTGTCCTTCACCAGTAGAGGACAGCACGAACCCAGCTATTGTCTCAAAAGTTGCTCCACCTTTTTTCCTCCTTTCTTCACTCAACAGCTAAAGTCAATGAAAGTTTCCTCGCTACCCTTTTTTTCAAGAGGAATACCTGGTCTCCTTACTGAATGTTTTTCAGTGAAGTAAGATTTAAGTATATGTTTTATCACTGGCAGAAATCTCTAGTGATCAACATACTCACAAAGCTGCTGTCGTGCTTGCTTTCTTCCTTCCAAGATACCTTTGGCCTGGGAGATCCTCTTATGTTTATCACAGACACAGAAAACACAGAGGTTAAATCACAGGTGAGCCTGACAGGCTCAGCTGAGGCTGACAGATGAGCCAACTGAGTTCTTCTGCAGTTTGCTCTTTGTTTAACATTTCTTTCCAAGATGGGAATCACAGAATCACGCTGGCCTTGAAAAGTGCATAAAAAATGGGGTCTTTGTCCTAAAATATATTTTATCTTACCTTAGACAAATCTAACCCGTTCAGGCAGGTAGAAAGAATCCTGGTAAGGGGACAAGCTTCAGATTCTGCACTGCAGTTCACAGGGGATAATCACAGGAGTTGTTTGGTTCTTCCTTTCTACCTAGGGATTGACCAGGAGACCTAACTTACTGCCTAATACATAAGATGCAATGAATTGTTCTAAATCCCTCATGATTTCAGCTTTTGCCTTAATTCTTGTCTGTGTTCCTTAGGCTTACCTCATGCCCATGTGTGATCTGGGCTCTGGGCTGTCCCTGGCTGCCACACCTGGCTGGTCCTGCTTGGCTTGCTCCTGTATTGGGGAACAGCTGGACTTGGCTGTATCCTCACATTCACCCACCTCACAGCAGCTCAAAATCTGCAGAAAAATGACACACAAGAAACATATAAGTTTTTCTTTGAATATTGTCTGGGTAGTACTTCTATCTCCCTGCTTATGTGAGTCCGACTTGTCTAAGTTTGTGGTTTTCTTTCTTCAAAGTGATTGACAAGAATTTTTCCAAGTCTGGCTGCTTTAATGAAAAGATAATTTTTAAAATAATTCTTTCTCTCAAATGGACTCAAATTTTTAAAATAATTCTTTCTCTCAAATTGAAAAAAGTCAACTCCCACTCTTTATACCCAGAAATTCAAAACTGAAGTCCACACCTTGTAGGAAATGCAGGTTTGGAGTTGCACATGTGCAGTATGGCTGGATATAGATAATGGTGTAGATACTGTTAGAGCATGGTTGAGTTATTTTATTAAAGTTGTTTAACCATGAATATTTAGGATGAAATTTCAGGAGGATTTCAAACCACCCAAGCTTTAAGCTTGTCAAATGCTCTTCTGTTAGCTGTAGTGGGCAAGCTGCTGGCAACAAATTAGACTTTGGCAAAGCTTTGAAGTTTTTGGATGATTTAGGGCACCTAACTCTACATGAGATAAATGAAAGCAGGCTAGAATGGGACACAGAAAACTGCAAGTTTTATTACACATTTACTTCAGCTTTACCTTCTGTAGTTTGGGTTTCTGTTGTGAGCTTCCACACAACAGGGTATGAAGCACAACATTGCCAATAACTTGGCAAGAAATTATCAAACCCTAAATCTCTTTTGGTTCATGAGAGAATTTCTGTTGCTTTTTAAAAAAATTTAGTTGGTAATAGGGCAGTTAGGGGAAGCCTTTCTGATGAGGCATTGGATTGTTCTTGTATTCATTCAACAAGCAGGGCCAAGGGCCTGTAGCTCTGTCTGCCTGTACTTGTATTTCTGTCTTTCTGTTGTGTGTCTGCAGCATATGCCACATCTTCTGCTTCTCTGCAGGTATTCACTGTAAAATGCACTGAGTCTGGTCACTCTCAGCACTCACTAAGAATTCAGGGTTTATCTCTACTAGAATTTGAATCTTAATGTTTGTCCGTGCCATGTTGAGTACATATGTAGCACTCACAGCCACTTTTTCTCAGAGCAGTAAAACTGGTATCCATTGAGCAGCTTTTTAAAAATGTTTTTTCAGTTGTTGGGAACAGCACATAATTAGGTATTTCTAATTCAGTTCCCAAATCTGTACTACAAAGTGTCTCTTAGCTAACATTGGAAAAGCCATGTCAATTTACAAGCTGATCTGACTCTTTCTGCAACTTCTAGACTCTACAGAAACACTTCTTTCACAGAAATGCTGATTCAGCCTTGCCATGTCTCTAGGCAAATGTCTATTTCCTTACTGAACATGGATGAGCCATGGCAGTGCAGTGGCAGACAGCTTACACAGAACATGCCTCTTTAGCTCTCAGGGAAAAACAAAAAAACAACCTTGTGTCAGTTTTGAAGCAAAGCTGAATTATGGGGAGGCCATTTCTTCCCATCTAAAGCTCAGAGAACTTGTGATGTTACTTCAGTGGAGGTGTAACAATTTCTGTGGGCTAATTTGTGTACGGATATGGACTTACAGAGGACTCTTGGTATTGATTTTGAATAAAAAGTTCTCCTTAACCTGACTTACAAGTTGTCCTTGAGTTCCTGCAGGGGAATCTCAATAGACCAGGACTTTGCCTTTTAATCCTCCTTTTTCATGATCTGTAAGGCATCCCAAGTGTTGCCTCAGCACTGATGGTATGGGCAGCAGTAACCTTGAAGACTTCTTTTCAAATGCCCTGTATCTTCCCACATTTTGGGCTGTGTCAAGTGTAGGCCCACCTTACACTTTCTGTAGCCTCTTACCTCCCAAAAGTAATCCTAAGAAATCATGATAGGTGGTACACTACACTGTAAGTCATGCATCATCATCACTTAGTCCTGTCATCTCTTCTTAGAGAAATAATAAAGAGCTGGGAAGAGCTATAAATGGCTTTAAAGAAGTTAACAAAACCATCAGCAGCTAATACACGTTCTAAGGTCTCTTTTGGTTTTGTGAAGATAAAGCACTACCTACTCAGCAATTTCCAATGCACTGATTAGGCTGCAAAGGTAGCAATTCCTCCTAGTCTGTTAAATTAACACAGTATCCTTTACTTTGAAAATATGTTGTCTGTGTACAAAAAGAGTCTGACTCAGTATGAATATTTAGTGACTTTGTTTATTGCATTCAGACTCTCTGGTTTGGGGGGGATGTTTCTGAGGAGATTCCTGTCTTAGCCTTATGTTACTGCCTTCCCAGAGGGATGGGAGATAGGTTCTTAAAACCACGAGGGATGATCTTACATTTTTATTACAACACATCCCCCTGCCTGGTGATGGAATCTAGCTGAGAGGAGTGTCTGGAAAGTGCAGAGCCTCCCCCTGGCTTTGGTTGTCTCAAGCAAAGTCTGGGGTATATTGTAATTCTTATCTGATGTTCCTTAAGGTTTATGAATTCCTTTGTCTGCAAGTAACAGTTTTTAATCTTCTCTTTCATGACAGATATGCATAATACAATAGTTTTGGGGTTTTTTTCTAGAAAGGAAGACTGCCTCAAATTAAATGCTAGGCAAGTAATCATGCATCTATAATGAGTAAGGACATACTCAGCAAGTATTTTGGGCTTTATTCTTTTCACAGGAATGCCTCTGCTCTTCCTTGAGGCCACCAGGCACAGTAGAATTTCAGGGAAATCTGTGATATTTCTTGGAGACAGCATTCTTGCACAGAAAGGGAAATTCTTATACTACAGACACTAATCTAAATGTTCTGATGACTCCATCAAATGCCCCATAAAGCAAATATTTGCACGGGTCATTTGATCAGACTTGACAACAACATCTTTAGCTTGAAGGAATAAATGCTAATAGTAACTATTTTGTATTCAAAGCCATATAGCTTCGCATATCATAAATAAGAATAAATATCAACCCATATTATCAATGTTGCCCCACATGTTTACCCCAAGTGCCAAGCTACAGTCTGCTTTACTAAAGTGGTCATCTTTTCTTTTTTCCCTTTAATATTAACAGAGTGTTTATTCCTTTACCCTCTTTAAACTCTGCCCAATCTCATAGTTGTTCCCCTAAAGGAAATTACAGGCTGCAGAGAAATCTGGAGAAATATCTGTCTTTTAATACTAGCTGTATGTCATCCAAGATCCCACTGGAGATGACATTATTACTTTTCAATGGCAAGAGCTGGTCACATGGGAGGTGATGTTTTTATTATAATCAGCTGCAGAGGACTGGTGAGGGTGAGCTCATCTGCAGCTGAGTATGTTTGAACTTTTGTACCTTTCAATACCTTTCTGTGAGCAGTGAAAACTCTCTCCAACTGGGATGTGTTAGGGAGTTAGGTTTCCTGTAAATGCTGAGATCTTAGAAAGCAGCCACAGGAAATGAACATTGCAAATAAAATGGAACTGAAGAATTATGATGTCGATTTTTGAAGCAAAGCAAAGTAGTTTCATCCGGGTTCTGTAGGAAAGGATTATTATGGTTTGAATATCTGATTTGATTTTAGTCTTCCATTCACAGAATTACTCAAAAGACTTCTTGAATCTAAGTCATATTACACAAAGCAGATTCCACTTACACTGTGACTGGCCATTATGCTGTGAGTCTCCTGGGAGATGCTGAGCACGCCTAACTCCTATCTGAAGCTTTAGGGATTGGTCTTTTGTCAAAGCCTTGAGAAACATATCACATCTGCTTCCCTGGGACAATTTCCAGACAATATGCATTTAATTGACTTTTGGTGAGGAATAAATGGAAATCAAGTGGCACATCTGGTGCTGCCTTCAAATCAATTTACAGTAGTTAAATAGATCTGAATAGGCCCTCACTCGCACGAAGAACCTGTCATGCAGCTCTTTGTTCACTTCACCCCACTAACTAAGCTATTAAACTGTCTTTTGCCTTAATGCAGATTTTGCTGTAAAAAAGATGACATTTTGCACATGGCTGGGCTTTAAGGCACTAATGGAATTAAAGCACAGAACTCCCAGCACAGTAGGAAGCCCAGATAACAGGAACAATCGTTTAGTCAGCACATTTCTGCTCCCACAGGAGCTGAGGCTAATTATCAGGGCCAAGGCATCCAGCATCCAGAGGGGTGAGGAGATGACAGCACAACAGCATTTCTTTGCTCAACTGCCCTAGTCAAATTTATTTACACATTCGGGAGAAACAATGCTTTTGAAACTCATTTTCACAGTGCAGACTGGGAAGTGAAAATAATGGATCCATGTAATTGTCCTATCAAGTTTTCACAACAATTTGCAGTGTTGGAAAGCAGATTGAGCAGTTCATACAGTGCCATCTATATGGGTTGACCTTGGGTAATTCTGGAAAAGATGTACCAAAGGAAAAAAAAAGGAGTTTTCAGAGGGAAAGGATTCAAGTCTGGAAATTGTCTCCACACAACACAGACACTTTATTCCCCCCCCAGTTAAGAAAAAGTCAAATAACATTCCACCGTCATCAAAGCATGTTCTCTTATCACCAAGCTGACTTTGAGTTAACAGCATACTTATTGATCTTTCTCTATTTTCTTTACTAAACCAGATCATATAAGGTGAGAAAGAGCAGTTTCGTCTGAGCACTTTTAGGAGTTAAGAGCTTTATTTTGTGTTTCAGGCACTGGGCCAGATCTTCGAACATCTGGTTCAGTTCCTGCTTTTTCCTGTGTGACAAAATATATTTGCATTTCAATTCCCCATCTACAAGGCGGGGATCATGTTGTTTTATTGTTTTATGGAGGTGGTCAGTTCACAGTGTTTATGTGAATGTTTGCATGGCCCAGTTCAATGAAAATGTGACTTTAAGCTATGCACAAGGGTTGACTAGTTAATGTTTTGATTATTTAGTCCCAGCTCTATCATTGTTTTCTGGGGCTTCGAATTATTTTTTCCAATACTGCCATCCGTAATACGAGAAGAATTCTGCTTTCTTACTTCCAGTGGCAGTTGTGTGAATAAGTTGTTTACAATGCTTCCAAAAATGTGCTGTAAAGATGGAAATTATTTCAGTCACATGAACTCCATCCACTCTTTTGCAAAGAGAGTCCTTCCACTGTTTTTTGCTCCTGTTGCTCATAGAGCTTCTTCCCTCTTGTTTCCCATACAAGAAAAAGTTTCATTCAGGCTTCACACTTTACTGTCTCCCAATTTGCAGATGCAATATGGTGAAAGATGAGGAATGAGTAAATAATAGTTGCAGCCTGATCTTGGCCAGAACTCAGTTAAGATTTTTATCTTAACACTGCTTTTGGTGTCCAGGGAAAGGCACTGACCTGCGGGCTGTCTTCCAGCTTGTGCTTAATTGGAATGCTGGCCCCTGGCCAACAGCCCGGCAGAAAGTCAAGTGGTGAAACAGGAGAAATCTTTGAGTCAACTCCTGAAATAGGTGGAGCGGTCGCAGGCGATGAAGTTTTTTTACCATCCACTCTGGGATACATGTTTCCTTCCAAAGATTTTATTGTTTCCGTGGCTTCCTGACAGTTTTCCAGCAAGATTGCAATCTCAGCCTACAAAGCACCAGGAAGATTGATTCTAGCTGAAAACGATCTGTGGTAAACTGAGGACTCTACTTTTCTGTAAGTGGATTGTTTGGAACAAATGCTGCAGACATCTCCTTTAGGCTGATATTTCTCTGTGAGTTAGTTCAGGAAAAGCTATTAAATTGGCACACAGGACCACAACTTCCCCAAATGTAAATATGCTGATTATCTGGTCCTGTTCTTATATCCTAAGAATTTTTCCTTTTAATCTTTTACTAAAAATCATGGAATTATATTCTCAAAATTACGGATTCAAATATTTTACACCCTGTTTATAATGCAGTATTTCTGTAAAATGTGGGCTGATCCTTTTACTGCCTCCTTCAAGCTGAAAGAGTGTATTTTCCTGGGATGAGGGAATTTTTTTCACAGTAATGCAGGGCTCAGCAGTTCTGTGGAACGCTCAGCAAATCGTGTCAATATCCGTCTTGAGCCAAAAAACAAAAGCAAAGCAAGCAAGCAGGCTTTTGAGGAAGGATTCAGCTTTTCATTCCAGGGTTCTTACTCTGAGCAATGCACATTCCACAATTCCAGCCTGTTCCTGATAAACACAGAGCACACTCTGCTTTCTCAGGAACAAACATTTTCTAGTAATTTATACATGTCTATTTGGATTGATGAAATGATAAAGTAGGTGTTTTGAAAAAATGCCCAGGATATCAAGAAATTGTATGCAGATCTGGTCATGCTTTCTCTAGAAGCATACCACTTATTGTGGTACCCCAAAGGACTTTCTGAGACAAGAAATGCTGAGGGATTTTTTCAGGTTTCCACTCAGCCCTGGGGAAGTAACCACCAATATTTTTATTGTGGGTTTTTTTGAGAAGAGGATGATTAGATAATACAACACAACATCTTCTGTAAAGCAGAATACAAAGAAAAGGTAAGAGGGTGCACCAGGGATTGGCAATGCTTGAACAAGTGCCATGCATATTCAGTGGGAGGCAAAACTCCCTTCTCACCAGTCTAGAAATGCTTAGTAAACAGCCAAATGAACAGTGTGGTCTAGAAAAAGGTCACTTCCTTTGTAGCTTATTGTAGCTGCAGCAACCTTGCTACATTTTAATGCTGTTGGGTACTCCCTAGACGGAAAGGACATGCTTGTGACATCTATGGATCTCTAGCAGCTTTGGTGGAGGCTTTTATTTTTTTATTTATATGGAGTAAATCAGGCCTTAGTCCTTCTTTGAGACCATTGTTAAGGAGAGTTTCAGGAATTTGTTTCAGGAC
>VZTN01019569.1:745-63764 GCA_013400515.1 Erpornis zantholeuca | reverse complement strand
ATTTATGAACTGTATGAGAATACCTTACAGAAGTCATGATAAATTCACTGAATTTGCTTTCCTTAAAAAAAATCCGATTGCTGTCACAAACAATGCCAGCAGAATCCATTACCTTTCATAAACCAAACTCTATTTTTTTCTATTTTTTACTACATTTATGCCTTGTATTTTCCTTTGCAGCACGTTCTAAAGCCTTGTATACTACACTAAGTTTACAAGTGCATCATCGTGTTCTTTCTGTACATGATGGAAAAAATAGCCCCCATTTTCTTGTGGAGTCTTTGGTAGATAATCATTCATTTCTGATTTGCTAACATTGCACCGTGATCCATCTTTTAAATAATTAAAGTGGCTGCTCATCCAGTTACAGTAAGATCCCTCCTCTAAGAGCTACAGAGGGTTTCTGCATCTCCTGTGTACCAATCCTCCCAAACTTTCTCAACATTCAGGACATCAAACTATTTTGTCCACCCTGCTTCTCCAAATGGTTCTCTTTCTTTTCTAAAATACCTTTTCTTTCCCTAACACTTCTTTTTGACTATTTACAATAATTTAATTGATATTGATCTGATGTAACTCATAATCATCAGACCCAAAATCATTTTATGCTACTGTTGTTCTTTAGCCAGTTGAAGCAAAGACACAGTCCTTACTCAGTAGCACTTTTCCAGTAAATTCACAAGCTTTTTCCTTCCTAAGCTAAATGAAAACATGACAGAAAAGTAAGGTGTTTCTTCTGTTAAAACAGCACATCTTTAACTTCATCTGATGGCCATTCTCTTTACCCAGTCTCTGCTTTATAGTGATTAAGAGACTGATGCATTCAATGTACATGTTTTTCTCCACAATGAAAAAACATTTGTCTCAGGTTTTTTTAAGACACATTGTACCTATTTCAGTGATGCCCACTTTATTCTATAAGGCTGGAACCCTGCCCCTTGAATAATCCTGAAAATTTCCAATGGAGTAAGTTTTGGGCATGATATTCTGAGAAGACATAAGAGAATCATGTGCTAAAAGAAAGGCAGTGAAGGTTACTAAGGGAGGTGAATTTTTATTGTGTTCCAAAGGAGTGTGCTAGCAATTATGGGAAGAAATTCAGGTTAAAAAAAAAAAGGATATCAGGAAAATATACTGAGACCAAAATGAACTACAGCCTGGAGACATCTTCCAAAGGGGAATTTTGGAAGGAGAAAAGTCTTGTGCTTTTAAAAGCAGATTTGACAAAGCAATAGAATAGGGCCTACATTTTTAAGCTGGCTAGCAGAGACTTTTTCCATCTGCAGCTTCTCTGTGTAGCTTCCATGTGTCTGTGTTCCCTACCTTCTCTTTCCCTGACAGATGTTCTACTCCTCATTAAATAAGGAAGTATCTGCTCCCTTTACTGACTTTTTCTCAGTTTTCACTCATAATTTAAACCCAGATTTAAATTGCTGCTGCACTCCTTTGATCAATTCCACTGAAATTAACTCCAGGTAATTTTTCTCTTTGAGGTACAGTTCCTCTCCATGGCTCAGTAAAGGAGGGAAAGGAAGAAAAAAATGTGTACCTGCATTTTAACAGTTCTGTGAATGAAAAAAAACACACATTTAATCACAGCTTGCAGTGGATAGGACTCAAAACAATGTGTTTGTTATTCATTGTGTTTAATATCACAAACTGAAGTTTGAGGCACCAATGGCAGGTGATCAATTTTTGTAAAACTACTTCCCATATTTCTAATTTCTTTACAATCTTTCTTTGTACATTGTCAGATTTACATGAATTCCCCCCTCAAACATAGGGCTGGAGTCATTCTTCATCTCTCTGGGTTAACTAATCCATCATTAGCTGAACCCATGCAGAACCCCATGAAATGTTTGCTTTTAAAGCCAAGCTTTCTTACATCAGCTTTTGAAATTTTATTCACTTGGACAAGCTGATTAATGGTATCAGCATTGTTCATTTGCTTTGCAATGCATACTGAGCAGATGTTATACTGGCTTGTTGCCCCACTCTGAGCATGAAGGGGTAAATCCTTTGAGACCTTGCTTTTGTTAGTAGGTCACTTACCAAAAGGTCAGTAAGTGTGTTTTATACAGAAACATGATACTGATTAATCTGAGATATTTTGATTCAGTTCTTCTGGGAGGGGCTTTATATTAAAAGCACAGGGCCAAAACCTGACATGTCAGACCAGGCAAAACACTGGCTCCCTGCAAGGGTGATCTTTTCTGTGAGGGATCCCAGGTCAAGCCAGTTGTGGGGTGCTGTCATTACAGCTTGCATTTTTTCTCTCAGGAGGCATGCAGGCAAGGGCTGTAGGGAGAGGTAATGTCTTTTCATCAAGGCACTGAGATGTAAAAGAAGAATGTTTCAGGCATGCAAATCCCTCCTTAGGTCTGAAATGGAAACCACAAACTTCAAGCTCAATACAGAGGGAGAAAGAAAATGTTCTTCAGAAAAATCTGGGTAAGTAGCCCTAGGAAAAATAGGAAATGTTAGCAAGAGAAGAAATAATAAGACATACATAAGCATTTTCCTTCAACAAGGGCTAAACTTCAGAAATAAATCCACTGAAGTAGGACTACAGCTGGCAGAAGAGAATCACGAGCATTGAAACAAATGTCAGAAACATTTTGCCATGAATTTTGAGTCAGGTATGAAGTTTTCCAAAGTTCAGGAAGTATTCAGAACCAGAGCTTTTCCATTACAAAATGGGGGTGTAAGCCTACCTTACTTGTTATCCTGAGAAAAAGATTTTGAATATGCTACTTTCACAGATAAAAATAGAATTGTTCTATCCCTATCTTCTGAAAATGCAATGGAGTTATTAATTTTATTTAATTTACTAATGTATTAGTTTTTATATGTATGTGTATACAATTATCAACATATCAATTTGTTAATTCACATGTGGGGTGTTTGCTTTTGTTTGTTTTTCCCCAGAATTCTTTCTCCATCCCAGCCAAAAGGAAGAAAGAAAATCAAAAATCTATGCATTAATCCCATACAGGTAAAACTTAATCTATTTCAGTGGATGCAAGATATAAATACTCAAAATGCTCTCAGGTCTTACAGCCCTCTCTAAGGCTCAGGGCCTGGCTCCCAACTCAATCTCTATTAACACCCAGCACTCAATCTTCAAAAGAGATTTTATAAAATCATTTTTGGTACCTGTAATATTTAAATACCAGAAGTATTATATTATCAGTTTTACAGCATAAAATGTTTGAATGTAGGCTACTTCAGCTAGAATGACACAATTATATTAGCACGAGTCTGCTGGTCAGGAAGACCTCTTACTTTACAACTGTGCTTGTCCCACAGGTTCCTGGGAGCTTGGTTATTTAGCTTTAGCTGAAGAGAATGGATTCAGCCCTGGAGGTTCACAGTCACTGTCCATTTTGAAGGGTATGGTGAATATTTAGGTCAATATTTCATTCACATCTCTAGAAAGACAAATGTAAAATGACAAAAACATATAAATATAACTATACTATAGCCTATATTAAGTATATTTCCTGTTAATTATATGCAGATTGTATTTCTTTCCCTAAGCATAGATACACTATTTACTTGCATGTTAAAATAAGTCTTTGTCTTATCCAACGCATTGCAACCTGTTTGCTTAAACTATTGAGAGTTTATATGCACTAAAAGCCTAAAAATAACAAGGCTTTTAGTTCGGGGATACTTTTGATATCCTGTATATCTTTCCCTGTGTAAGCTCAGTCTCAGCTGTGACATGAAGTGGTTTCTAACAGAATTCATCACCTTCCAGTTGACTGCACCTTTCCCCTTGAATAAGAATTTGCAGGTAAGAAACCCACTGAAAGGTCAAGGGATAAAGAAAAGCAGCCCCATGAACAGAATGGCTTTTGTTCCTTCTGCCACTTCAAGTTGCTGACTTCCTTGCTCTCCCCATGCATCCATTTGCATAACAGAGTTGATCATCTGGCCTTTATTACAGTGGATTGAATGTAAAATTTACTGACACATAAAATACATACTAGAGAACACTCTGCTCACTGACATAAAAATGAAGGTGCTATTGCTGCCTAAGGATACCAGAGGTGACAAAAGAAGAATATCAATGTTGCTGACTGATTCTCGTTGTTGCAACCTGCATGAGAGGCCTGCAGAAGGTTTTAATGGTTGTGCTGAAAGAAGTGCTTCTTTTAGTTCACCTGCCTCCTCCCATTGCTGTAAAGTTTTTTAAGAGACTGGGCCTCATATCTCAGTATATAGCTTACACCAAAACCATCCCCATTTTTGACACCCTCTTGGACTGAACTGTACTGCAAGCACAGAGAGTTTAGCTTACATTGAGATATAATCATGTACTTAATGGTCACAAACCTAATGGAAAGACCCTCCTGATCTGCACCATTTTACTGAGCCATTCCGCTTAAAATATATTGATATATTATGTTTGTGTGTTTTGGGTTTTTTTATATCTTTACATATTTATTTATATTTATGTCTGAAAAGACACTCTTTTCCTTCTCAACATACAAGCAGCTGCAGGCTTTTAGTCCTAACATGCAGAAATAGACTGAAAAGTGTAGGTTCCACACCTACTCAACCTTATTGACAAGGATTCCCTAACTTTAATTTTTGCTAGAGCAACCTGGGTTGCCATACCTCCTTTATCACTGAACAGAATTATTACACATACATACTCAGTCCAGGACTTCCCAGGAAAACATTGCACATCTGTGGTGCTGTGCCTCATCTCAGGAAGCCTGAGTTACTGCTCCAACCTTCTGATATTCAATATGGTAATTCTTTCCCTTTACATTTGCCCATTAGATATGATTTAGTGAACCTTTTCCTTCCCATCTGCTGCAACTGGCTGTCCAAGTTCTTCAGGAGCCTCTCCAAATCGATTTTCACTAATATTTGTATTACTCCTATCTCATTCACAGGAGAGACTGACACTCCGAGGCTGCAATCTCATCCAGCAACTCACATCCTTCTCATGAAGTCTTGCCCTAAGGACACTTTGGGGCATAGGTTGGCACAGAAGCTGTGGTGTTGCACCTCAAGAGGACAGGGTGTCATTTGCCCCATAGGTCTGAAAATGCAAAGGGACTGGAGAACTGAGTATTGCCAGTCAAAGGAAAAAAACAAACAAACAAACAAACAAAAAAAACCCAATAAAGACAATACTATTTTAAAGAAGATGCAGGGACAGAGAGTCTTTCTTCTATCTTTTGTTTTTATCAAACTTTCTGGTTGTTTTGGGAATCTTTTAAAATTATTTTAGCAATCATAAAGGCCAGAAACTTACCCTTTTGTAACATCTTTTATTTCCCATTCTCTCTTTTTTTTTTTTTAATTTGGATTTTGATTCTTGAAATTCTTGCACAGTCATTGCATCCAAGTGCTGGCAATAACAGAAAAAAAACCCAATTTTGTGGGTTTTTTAGTAACTGGAAATGCTGTTCTCTGGGGAGAAGAATTAGCCCTGTGCACAAAGCTTGGATTTCACATGAAACAACCCTATTTTTTCTTTAAACTTGATCATATGCTCTAATGTTCATGTGTGTCTTTATTAGCAAAGTGTAGTATTTCCTTTAAAGCTTTTAATATTTTCAGGCTTTCTTCCATTTAAAATTATAATTCTCTGCTATTTCAGTTAAATACTACACCATTTTTCTTGAAGTTGAGGCATTTTTGCCTGCAGTTCTAGCTCTGAATTTCATCAGCACCAGTTAGGGCTATCCATCAGGAGCACATTACTTAAATCTGTACAAAAGATATGCAGCTTTTCAGCATTAATCTGGTGTTTCTAGAATATATTTCCACATTTTAATTCTCCTCTTTCACTACAATTTGTTTTACTCATCACTGATATGATCTCAGCTCAGTTCAGCTCAGTTTGTATTGGTGGCACTGCAATCAATCAGCCAAAAAAAACCCAAAAAATCAAGCTGCTCTCCAGTTTCTTTATCTGGCAGAGAAAGAGCTGATACCAACATGTTCATACCCAGTCACAATTTTAAGAACAGGCAAAGTACAAACTCTTGAAACAAATTAATTTATTTGCTAAGGAAATTACCAATCTCATCTGCATCTATTTCTGAAACAGAAAATTTGATTGAAGTTCTTTCTTTTGGATCTCAGCTTCCAGACATTGTCTTCACAGGTCCTAGGTTGCAACATTATCATCTCACCTCAAGGTTCTGTTGACATCTGAGGCTCCCCTGCAGACAGCATTAGGCAGAAGTATATATGAACTAAACATTACATTGGTCTCTGACATGGATGTATGGACACAGCATTTGTTTTAGACTGGATCCAAAGCCCTGAAAAGTGCCACACTTAATTCCTCTCTTTCACTTTCAAAAGGACAAAAGAAAGGGTGCTCTTAATTATTTTCCTAATCATAAATGTAATCTATTCTCCTCAAGCATGTAAACATATCAGTAAAGAGCTGCAGCATTTGAGGAGCCAGACATCTAAAATTTTTCTAATTGTCACCGGTCAGTGAGGTTGGAAGCAGAAATCAGTATAAATCAAATAATGATTCAACCTGGTACAGGGACTAAATGAATTCAGAGGTAAGAACAAATAAGAATGCAGAAGAGAAGAGAATTAGAACAATACAGGCAAGATACAGAATTTGGAGCTGGTGCAAGTCATGAAAGATTGTTTCAACCTGGGCTTTGCATGAGAAGAACTAAAAGACAAAACTAAAATCCTGAAAAAAATGCAATATATAGAAAATAATGTGAAGAACAGTATCTTAACTATAAAATAGAGATGAAATGTATGGAAATAGTTGAAGTAGAAGATTCATAGTCCTGATTCAGCAAAATAGATACAGACTTAAGTATGCTCTTAATTCCCACTGAACCTAAAGCCACGATTAAAATTTTGCCTGTCCTTAAGTGCTTAATTAATCCTATAGTAATCATAGGCTCCTCCTTCAGCTTTCACTGAGACATAGGATTAACTGTATCCTCAGAATTTAAATTGCTCAATACTTCGAAATGCTGCTTTTATTTAAATGTATAAAACCTACAGTTAAAAGATACAGTTCATCTTTAATGTTTTTCTAACTGTTTTTGCTTGAAGTATCTTAGTAGTACTAGGCATTGATCCAATAAACATGAACATGTTCAAGAGTAGAAGACAGTAAGAGATTCTCTCTAATATTTTCCTTCTCTATTTACCATGTTTAAATAAGCAAAAAATAGCTTATTTTTATTGCCAGTACCCCTGAATTGTTTCATATATACAGTGCAGTAAAAATGTAAAAAACTGTTCTTGGAATTAATGTTACCATTTCCCCCGATAATGACTTTCAGCAAAGTAGAATTAACAGATGTTTCTTACCAAAATAACCCAGAACTAAATGTTAAGTGTTTATTCTCTTTTAAGAACACAAACTATTCAGCAACCAAATAACTCTAGAGTGTCAAATAAATGTGCTTTATGTACAGTCATAAGGCTCCTATGTGAGGTGAATAATTAACCTCAGGTAAATATATCATGGTGGCTTTATAAATGTGTTACTGAGGATGAGACTAATTACGTACATTGATGTGAGTAATATATAATCAATACCCATTTTCCTTTCTAAAAGGATGAATTAAAACCCATTCTGCAACTAAGACTTTGTTGTCATTCTTTAAAAAAAAACAGCACAATAGGAAATTAAAACTGGAGCAAAGGAAAAAATGAGAGCAAAGAGAGAAGGATTTTTACTGAAAGCTATAATAAAAACTAGAAATCCCAAATGAGATGAAAAAGAGTAGCCAAGAGCAACAAAACCGAAGTTCTGGAACATCACCTCGAACTATAGGACTTTCACCCATACCATGTTACTTGGTGCCTTAGAATCATAGTCATGACTCAGGCTGGAAGGGACTTCAGGAAGTTATCTAGTTCATTCATTTGCTCAAAAGATGTCATCAGATCAAGTTGATCAGGGCCAGGGAAGTCCTAAACATCTCTAAATATGGTGGTTCTACAACTTCTTTGGGCAAACTAGTCCAGTGTTTGACCATTCTCACGGTATATTTTTTCCCTTTTATCTAGAATATGGAATTTACTGTGTTGCAATTTGTGTCTGTTGGCTCTTGTGCCATCATGGTGCACCTCTGAGAAGAGGCTGGTTCCATTTTCGTCTGGCAGTTGTAAGCAGCAACAAGATCTTCCTTTAGCAGTCTCTTCTCCAAGCTGAAAATACGCAGCCCTATCAGCCTCTTCATGTGCATCACGTTCTCCAGCCCTGACTGTTTTGGAGGCACTTTAATTGACTCTACTCCATGTGCCAATATTGTTCTTGTACTGGAGGGAGCCCAAACAAGAGGCAGTACTGGGATGAGGTGTTATGGAAGATCATTCCCTGGCCCTCAAATAAATACAGCTCCAGACGCTGCTGGCCACCTGTGCTGCAAGGGCACAGTGCTGACACACACCCAAACTGTGCACTGAGACACCCTGGTCCTTCTGTGCTTCCTAACAGCTCCCAGCCTGTACTGTTGCATGGGGCAGTTCCTTCCCAGATGCAAGACCTTGGAATTGCTCTTGTGGAGCTCTCTCTGAATAGCAGCCCTGCCCTCCAGCTGAATTCAGCTTTCGAAATGCAACAAAAGAATGTAAAATCTAGAGAGCTATGGTGGGAAAGAAGCCCAGCGCTCCGAAGCTTCTCAAGGGAAATGAGAGAACCAGATGGAGATGATAGTTTCAGTTACCTCTAGAAGTTACTCACAGTGGGAAGGAAACATTACAGAAATGCTTAGTTGGCTAAACATTCTGCTATCAGCACTAAGGAGTTGGTTTGGTCTTCTGTCTCACCATACTGAAAAACAGTATTTGTGCTGATTTCATAAGAGGTGTTGGCAACTTGCCTTATGAGATTGGTATCATATGTTATTAAATTTGTGTTTGCTTCCCACAGCATTTTAATTTTGTGTCGTTTTGGTTTCATGACAGTGACAGTCTAAGTCACAAACTAAAATGGAGTTTTTCTTACACAATTTTTTGCCCCAGAAGAGCTGCCTGGGAACTCTCACAGACCAAAACATGCAGTACTCTGCAGCTGGTGTACCTAAACTCATTTTCTGCTGGAATCTTCTCAGAAGGAAGATTCTGAAAGCCATAGTGACCATCTGGATTTATCTAATTCTTCAAATTGTTCTATTGCATGAAAACCATGTATTAAGACAAGCCTTTCAAACAGTTGCGTTGCTAATCCTTTGGCTCTGTAGATACTACAAACCTTTGAGTCTTTTAAGGTGTAAAACCTTTAAAAGTTTGTCATTGCTTCTGTCAGGCTGGTGGTGTTCCCTTTGCAAAATATGTAAGCTAGGGTCCACAAAAACTGTTTGTGGTCAGGGAGTGCAGCTTTGGGATAAACTTCCAAGATAGATTAGGCAAATTTGGCCTCTGGCTTCTCTTAGGAATTCTGCAGGTTTTTAGAAATTTAGAAATCAACCATTTCACAGATTCACATACTCCTTTTTTAAATGCACAAATAAAAACACTTAGAATAGTCAAATCAAGTTGACAAAATACCTTGACAACGGAGCATAACATGGGAGGGAAACCTCTGTCAGGTCCACCAGAGACTGTTATTGAGTTACATGTAGGATGTTCAGATGCTCCTCTTAATGCATGGCCCGACTAAACCACAAATTATTCAAGGAGTGATTTTCCAGTACACAACAAGCACCACTAATGATTGGTGATCTTAGGAATGTGGTCTCTATAGCACAAAAAAGATGTTATTGTAGTGATATAACTGCTTCATGTGACCTATGGCATGAACTTCTGTGTCTGCTGAATGGAAGACAAAGGAATGTATGTAAATTATTTCTGATTCACCTTCCATTACGTGTTGTGAGATGCCTCAGTGACTATCACATCTTACAAGATGACTTAAAACAGACTCATCTGTGATATCCTTCCATTGACTTTGCTTTCACTGGGGTCTCCTCCCATGCCATTCAATGGCTTCAAAAGGGGAAAAATATGAAATGTTCTAAAATCCTCATGTTTATCATTCCCTAATTACATGAGAAGCCAGCTCCTAGGAGCTGTGGCACAAGTATGGGCCAAACAAATAAAAAACGTGCAACAAAATTTTGCTGTCTTTAGTCTGAGCAACCAAATCTATTCTGGAATCTTCTGTGATTTGGCACAACTGGTATGGATCATATGCTCAAGGAAGGAGAGGTAATGCCCAGAGTGTTTCTTTGAACAGGCTGTAATAGCCCTTATTCAAAGCTCTTAATAAGCTGTAAGCATCCCTTGGACATAGTTCAGTTTTCAGCATCTTAATAAGGAATAGTGATGGTAAAACAATTACTAAATGTAATCTAAATACTTCTTCAAGCAGCTCTGTGGACTGGGTAAGACTGAATCCTGAGATGGTTTTCCTGCCCTTTTGGTGGGGCCAGCACTGGGAACTCCTGCAGTTTCATAGAGCTGTGTGGGAGAAGTAACAATTTCTTCCTTAAGACACGTTTTACAGTGCAACTACTGGATCTGGATGCCACCAGGGGTTTACTTGCAACCGCTCTTCCACAGCAGAAAGGATGAACCATGAGGACTATACTGGCTGAGAGCTGATCTTTGGAAGCTGGGGAGTCCCAAGTCCCTTTTGCTTTGTGGTGAGAGACAGTGTGGTCAGTGGAGTGCTGAGTAGGTTTCAATCATGAAGCTGAGAGAAATGTGAAATGATGTCTGTGTAGGTGTGGCTCACACCCCTCCTCTTGACCCTTAAGCCTTGCTGGGGGGAATCGGGGTGGTGACTGCAGCTGTGGAAGCACAGACACGAGGTTTTATCAGCATCTGAAAATTACATTCGTTTCATTTACCATTGAAAAATATTTAAGAAAGTGCTCCTTCCACAATGATAGTATTAGAAAGGTGATTCTTTGATCCTACCACTGCTTAAAATCTTGTGATTTTAAGACTTGTTACTTTTCTTTTTTTTCCCCAAGTATTTATTTCCCACGGGTGACTTCAGCCTTTAGGGCAAGCTCTCTGATCACACACTGTGCTTGTTCTAAAGCTGAGGACAAGGAATAAAGCTGCAATGGCTTGGGAACCCATAGCCAAGCCCTCCCACATCCAGAGCTGAATTCATTTTGTGCGTGGAGCTCTAGGACACTAGATTATGCTCTTCTATTAACAATAGCAATAATCATGTTTCCAAAGACTTTGGTTTTCTCCCAGAAATTTTGCCTCCCAGAAATTTTCTCTACTTTGGGGAAAAAAAAAAAAAAAAACAAGTACAAAAAAAGTGAAATATTCATAGCCAGCTCGCAGTGGAGGACGGAGGCGAAGTAGAGCGGGAATTCAGGGGCTGTCTCCCGGGGACTCTGTTTGGGGCCGTGAGCCCCGCGCAGGCCGCCCGGGAGGGCGCGGCTCGGGGCGGGGAGCGGAGAGGGCCCCACGCTCGGCNCCGCTCCCCGCGGGGATCCGGCGGGCGGCCTCGCTGCTCCGCCCCAGCCTCCTCCTCCTCCTGCTGTTGCGGGGCACCGAGGCGCAGAAAGGTGGGTGCGAGAGCGGCGGCGGGCGAGCCCCGTAGCCCCGGCGGCCGCGGGTGGGAAAGCAACCCTCCGGGGCTCTGCTGCGGGGACCGGGAGCCCCTCGGCATGTGGCCCCACACGTCGAACCTGCCGCCTTCCTGGCCAACAAAGGGCTAGAGAAGAGCCCCGTTTTGGGGAAAAAAACCCAAAAACATAAACAAAACTAAACAGCAACCTTTTTTCCTCCCCGCTCCCGCACTCGCCGGTGGAGGTGGCGGCGGGAGGGCTTCACCCGGCCGGAGCTCGGCAGGGAGCCGGGGCTGTGGAGGCAGCTCGGGGCACAGGGGCAGGGCAGGGCGTGTGTGGGGTTTGGCTTGCCCGATCCGCGGGTGACCTCCCTTGCAGGCTGTGAAGTGTTCGGTGTGAGCCAGGAGGCGGATAAAGGGGAGATTCTGCTTGCTGTGTAAATAAACTTACACTCGTCCAAGAGTATGCAGAAGGGTTTTGTAGGGGTGAAGAGTTCGGAACGTGTGACAGACTGAGTAGGCGTTGTTGGGTTTTTGGGGTTTGTTTGGGTTTTTTTTGCTTCTTGTTTTTTTTATTTAGGGAAATCGACGAGATTTCTTGGCCTCCGGTGGAATTAGTGATCAGGCTTTAGCACTCTGAAAATTACGAGGCACAGTTTGGTCACTTCATGGCAGAAGATCAGAGGATGCCACTGTGACTGTCACTTTGATGGTGTGCTTGGGAAAAAGTGGTGGGAGTGAGTGTTTTGACAGCATCTGGAAACTCACTTCTGGGATTGGGAAGGGATTGAGAAGATTAATTTTGTGGTTTTCAATTCCACTTGTTTCTTGCAAGTGTGCATCTGGTCTTGCATCGTTTCAGAAACTGGTCTCCTCAGAAACTGATCTAAGTTGTCACATAGCTTTCCCT
This sequence comes from Erpornis zantholeuca, assembly GCA_013400515.1. Taxonomy (NCBI): domain Eukaryota; kingdom Metazoa; phylum Chordata; class Aves; order Passeriformes; family Timaliidae; genus Erpornis; species Erpornis zantholeuca. The sequence continues at coordinate 51,354 of VZTN01019569.1, read as the reverse complement.
TTCTTTCCATCTCAGAGATGGCAATACGGTTGAATTTCAGAAATGCTGTATTTAAATGCACAAAAGGAATGGGAACTATATGCACTCTACTGTTGTTGCATATAAATTAGACATTTAAATAATTAATTAAAATTAATTGATTGATTGGGAAAAGTTCTGCAATGTGTCCATAGACCAAGCTAGTTTTGTGGACATATCTTTTCCTATTATTTCCAGCTAATTTCATTTAAGTGTGTTTCTATGCACGTACAAAACTAATGCTGATAACCATGTGACACACGTGGTTTTGTTTTGTTGTAATTTATAATGGAGGAGGAGAAGGCCCATTTGCTTTTGAGAGGAAATTGGGCTATTCTAACATTTAGTCTTTTGAAGGTTGCTGCTGGGTGAGGCAGAGGCAGCAGGAAGGTGTTAGTTAATGCTGTAGGAGTATCACACTTAGGCTGACCCGACACTTGTCCGACCTTTTGGTGAGCAGACGGAGTTTGTTATTCTAGGAGAAAACTGAAATAACTGTGGGGGTAGAGAAGAGTCATAATTTACCTCCAGATGACTGAGTCGAATTGGCTCACTGAGTAGTCAGGAGTGTATTAGAGGGGGTGGGACCATGCAGTCAGGAGAACAGCAGGCTTTTAGGTATGTGTGAAACTTTATTTTTCTGTACTTCGGGAAACTGCTGAAGAACTCCTAACCCGAATTTCAATTTGCAGTGTTTCTCTAGTTAATGCTTAAAGTTTGCTCAGAAGTCTCACTTTTGAGCAAGAGGGGAACCTCTTTATTGACAAGCTTTATTTTATTTGCTAACAAAAAGCAGAACTTGTTTTAAGGTGAGGGTCTCTGATGTTGTTGAGTACAATGCTTCAGTATGAGAAATTGCTAGAGCTTCTAAGAAGAGCTCTGCTAGTGAGGGACTGTTTCCTTGCCAAAATATTTTCATTTATCTTATTCCAGAGAAGGCTGGGGAGCCCATATCCTGTATCTCTAAATGCTGGCATAATTCTAATTTGGGTAAAGGAGTCCCATACAGAAATGAAGCTGCTGTCTTGCTCTCGAAGGGTCTGCACAAAGCTATTACTCAATTAGGGCATTAAGTATGTGAACAGGCTTCTAAGAGAAGATCTTGATTGACAGTGAAAGTAGCAAGACTCGGAGAATTCCACAATTAAAGTTGCTTTTAAGGTCTTTTATAAAATTACAGTGAGTGGTACTATGTAGGAACCTAGCCTCATTCTTTATATTAGAGAGGCTGATCCTCTGTTAATAAGCAATTGTTCATTTTCTTTTCTACTGTTCAGCAGCTCTAAGCCTCACATACAACATGGTGTTTAAATCTTTTTCTGGAGATAGTGTTTTCATTTCTCACATGCTTTTCTATAGAGCCCCTTCCTGGTACAAACTGATTTAAAAAGAACATTATTTTGGTCAATGTGAAGCTTGTTTTTAATATTGGGTCAAATGTTGTTATCCCCTCCTTCCAGACAGCAGCAAATTGAGAAATGAAAATTGCAGGTGTTGCAGTGGAGAGTATGTCTTTCACTTAGTAGCCCACTGTATTATCTTGTAGGATGCAAGTGGATTTTTTTTTCCAGTCTGTCGTATTTCATATCATTCAGTATATGTAATTCAGAATTCCTTGGGCAAGGACTTGAACTTGAGTGTGTTGCTGTCTTGGAAAATTAGGAGCATTTTTTATTAGCTCAAACACCTTCAGAAGTGCCCTGCGCTGCATTCCGTAGTCTTGTGCTTTGGTCCAGCCAACGGCTATGCAAGTCAGCCCTTGGGATATTTGAAACAGTTCTGTAGTGATTCTAGCTCCTGGTTGCAAGGAAACTGATATGTGAAAAATACTTAGAGAATTTTTTTGTTTTTCATGTAATTAGGCAGGTGTGAAAGAAAGCAAGCCAGCACCATGAATGCTTCCTGCTCTTTGTGGATGGCATTTTGAGAAACAGCACTCTTAGCAGATGTTTAGGTATTAACATAAATTTGGTATGGTCTGTTCATTAGCTAAGTTTAACCTCTTTTTTTTTTTTTTTTTAATTTAGGAAAGAACAGGTATAGGACAAATGGTTGCTTAGCTTTCACCAAAGTAGAAGTTGAGTAATGTGTCAGTAATTCTAAGCTAATGAAGCTTGCAGGGTCTGTAGAGCTTTGTTATTGTACATATAGTTTGGTAGCCATCTGTTGGGATTCTTAGCAGATACCAATGTACCTGTAAAACTGGAAAAAAGTGCTCAAAGTTAAAAGTAACCTTTTATTCTGAAGCTGATACTCCAGTGACTTGAAGCAGATTTGTTTGCAGTCTTTTATTTAAAAAAATTAGGGCTGGATGCTTGTTTTTGGATGCGATTCCCACATTTTGTTCTAAACAAATAGTAACCCATCAGGATGTTGTTATATGCTCAAACGTCATTGAAGAAAGTGCAAGAAAATTATTCACCTTTGTAGTTTACAAATGTTTCCTCCAGTGTAGCAGAGAAAATTAACTTTTGAATGTATGGTACTGAGTTACCAACATCTGGGAAGTGAAGGGAAAGAATTCAATGTACACATCGAGCCTCATGAAATGGTTTTCCGTGGTCTTGTGTTTTGGGACTCAGCTGCAGTATTTGTGGATCATCTGTGTGTTCTGTGTTTCTCTTCAGTTCCCGGGTGTGCTCTCCTCTCCAGAGCACTCCTGGTCTCACTTCTGCTTGTCCCTCCTGCAGGGCAGTAGACAGTGGTGACTCTGACTGTGGCCAGTCCAGAATTGGACATGTGCTGATCCATCAGTTGTAATTTGGGGAGAAGGATTCAGGCAAAGAGAAGATGGCTCTAGCTAAAAAACCATCAGCTGAGCAAGAGCGAGGGTTACTGCAGCTTTTCTCTCAGGGTCCTGGAAGAGATGATTTCTTCCTAGAAGAGGGGACTGGCAAGGGTTCCAGCTGCCAAGGTAGCCCATTGCAGGTGTGCGTTTCCTGTTGCAGAGAGCTCTGGGCACACGAATACCAGGCACTACCACAAAGCTGTCTGTCACATGAGCACTTGCCATGTGCTGCCTTGCACACAAGTGCTGTTTTCTGTTCTTGCTAAATTAGATCGTGTGGTGTCTCACTGCTCTTTGTATTCCTTGTCCTTGGCTGGGCTCTACTGGGAGGAAGGGAGTCACAGCCAAAACCACAGGGAATTATTTTGATTAAGAAGACCCTCAGATCTTTGCATAAGGGATTTATTGTCCCTCAAATTAACATCAGATTAAGTGTCTTATGATGAGGAGGGCAGTGCTGTAATGAGCTGTTTTGCTTTTTTAATGGGACAGTTTTACTTAAGAGTGCAGAGTGTTTTGAAGATGCAGTTGTGCAGCTTGAGGATTCAGGGATTGGTACCATTTAGGCAGGAGTGCTGAGGCAAATCCCCTTCGTCCCTGTGTTGAGCAGTATGGAAGAATTTTTTAAGACCAGGGCTTAAAGTTAGTGTAGGCTTATTTCAGTTTTCTGATGCTCTTTTTAACTTCCCAGCATTGTACCTTGAAGACAGATTTAGTGAAGAGGAACAATGCCCTAAAAAACTTTGTAGAGGAATGCTGTTCTTGAAGGGAAGTGAGCTGCCATTGGAAATATAGACCTAAAAAGAGTGAATATTCTTTGCTTTTGAAAACAAGAATCTCAGCAATGTTATTTTTCCTCCTACAGTTAATGAGCCTTAATTGAAGTGGGTAAGTGGATCTGGTGGGCGAAAGGTACATCCATATATTCTGCAGAGCATCCTTCCAGGGAGTTTGCCATGCAGGACTGGCCTGGTTCAGCCCAGCTCATCTGGGAGCCTTTTGAGGTCATGCTAGCCTAGTCTATTCCTATAATGAATTCAAGAACTGCCCTTTTGTGTAAATACTCTCTGGAGCTCTCATAAGAATGTACTGCATTTTGTATTTAAGCAGTACAATGCATGTTGGTTTTATATATATAAGAGTGTGTGTGTGGCTATAAAAATCAAGCATCTGAGCTAGTGCTAAAAAGGCAACATAAATGTTTTTTCAGAAGCTTGTATGCTGTTACTGTGTGCATCCCAAGCCTAACTTTGTAGCACGTTAGTGCAGCCTTTAGGAAAATTATTTTCCTGCTACTGAATGGAGATGTTCAGCTTTCAAGGTTTTCAAGAATGTTTTCTTATGTTATTCATGGAAGAGAAAAATAATGTCTCCTTTTTCTGCAATTCTGCCAACCTGCTTTATGCTGTGGGAAATGATGCATTAGGTTTTTAATGGGATCACTGCTGCTCTGTGCAGTTTCAGTCATCAGCTGGTTAAGGGCTGCCTTGAATGCATCAGCTCTCATAGCTCAGATAGTCAGTGTTCAAATGCAATCCTTGTTGGAATTGCTGCTCAATGTATTGTGAAATGTTTTTATATTGGTTATTTTGTCCATATTTTGAAAGGCTTTTAAAAAAAACATTACTTGTCACCCCCACTTTTATAACTGTACCCTGTGCTTTGGGGAAAGCATTTAGGACTACCTGGAATTAGTTTTGTAGTCAAAGTATTTCCTTCTCCTCCTGCATTTTCTGATAGAGTTGCTCTTAGATTAATTTCTCTAAAATAGCATGGAACATCCATGGTACTTTTATTTGAAATAGGGTAGTTGAAACCATAATCCAAGCATAGAGTGTGGATTTGTTATTAAATGAACCTAGGGGAAGTGGAGAGGGAGAGCAGGAGTAATATTAATGTAGAAGGCCATGTGGTAACCTGCATTAAGATAAGATCTATAAAATTTTCAGTGTTGGGGTTTTTTTGTACAGAGTGGTGGGTTGTTATCTGAAGCTTGTTCATTAATGCAGCAAGACTGAAATACCAGATTTTGCTAAGCTCCATTCTTTGCCATGCATTGCTGCAGGCAAACAGCTTGAGTTGTGTTATTCATATTCTATTTGAACTTGTAGCTTTATAACTGAACACTTGATGTTATTTGAAACAAAAATTGTACTTGAGAATCTGATTAGTGACTTGACATTTGGACCACATAATAACACTGATTTTGAAAATGGCTTCTGGCTGATGCATTTTTTTGTCTAGTGCCTGAAAAAAAGCCTGAAAAACCCAAACACCAGGCCTGGGTTGGGTAAGAAGCATTTAACCTGTGCTTTCTTTTCAGGTGTGCAATTTCTGGTGTTTCCCTGACCACTTAGTTTCCCTTGGTGAAGAGGATAACATTTCTTTGTGGTTTCTAAGAAGTTTAAAAATGAAATTAAAGCAGATAGTTCATACTTGTTTAGCTGTCTCAGTATTTCAATCAATTTTGCCATGGAATTGTAACACAGTCACTTGGTACTGCTTATGGCATTTGGATGCTTCCTGTTAGCACTTCTTAAAAATCTTGGTGTTTGCAGATGTCTCTTCTGTTTGGATTATATTATTTTTTTCCCTGAAAATACCAAAACAAAAATAATTTTCAGTGAGTTAGCAGTCTGTAAGGTTTAGACCAGGGCAGCTGCTGGATACTGAAGCTCAGTGATTAGTTATCTCTTTGATTTCAGTGAGTTTAGTTGCATCCTGGAAAGTCAAGCATGTAAGTGTTTAGCTTTGCAGTGACAACTCATGCTTCTAAATACTTTGTTGCGAGTTTGCCGTGAGAGTGTGATTTGCGCTGACCTCTCTAGCTATAAAACAACTGGAATACGTTTGCAGTAGCAATGTGAAATACAAGTCTGTGAACCATTACAAGTGCAAGGATTCTCAGCAGCTATTAGCAACTGCTTCTCAAAAAATACATTCATTTGAAGAAAAAGGATTCCTGGAAGCAGAATATGTGTAAATGGGGACTGACTATGTACATGTCAGATGTGCTTGCTTTTAATGTTTGCTGAAGTGAGGAAGGTGTTTTCAGCTAGTCACTGGTCTCTCTCTGTACAAGAGGCATTGTGCATTGTGACTCGAGTAATCACTATTTTCCTACAGTTATTTGACTGCTGATCTTAAGAACCTCTATTCTCAGTATCTTCCTGAAAATACTAACCTCTGTCCTGTTAGTTGAAATGCCATGCTGGTTGGTTTTGAGTGGTGTCACAGCTGGGAGGTCCTGGTTCTGCACCATGGCTGTGATAGCATACATTGCTATCACATTAGTAAATGGTGGTGTGGGAGCTGAAGCAAGTTTGTGAACTCAGTTGTGTCATTCTTGGCAATACACACAATAGGTGTGTTTTTAAGAATGTCTTAGAAACAGATGGAGTGGGGGTGGGGGGTTGTTTTTTGTATTTTGATTCTTTGTTTTCTTCTCCAGGTGTTAAAAGCATGTTAGCTTTAGAAATAGTTAAAAAGTCTCTTTCTCAAGATGCCTTTGCTCAAGTCTGAAAACTTTCTGGAAAGAAATTTAATGCAACATCCTGAATTCCCCTTAGTTAGAATAGTGACTAGCCAACTCTTAGTAGTTGAGGTGTGCAAGAAATCATATTTCGGGTCCTCAGTACTCTATTAATCCATCATTCTGTAAAATGACTTACAAATTAAGATCAGACAGGTTCAAATTTGACAACTTTTTTGGTTTTGAGAGAGAGACTCTCAAAGTTTTTTATTTGTGCAGTTTTTCAGTGTTTTTCTTTTTTTTAGGAAATATTTCTCTGGCATTTTCTTTATGCCAGAGTTTGTCTTTCATTGGCAAGACTGCATTACAGTGGTTTTGTTAATTGTAGTATTAAGGAAAAAAACCAAACAGCTATTTTAAGATTTTTATCTTTGATTTTGTTAACATTTTTCATTGTTCAGTAAAAGTTTTAAATTAGTGTATTATACTTTAATATTCTTCGTGATGTGAAAGCTTAATTCAGCTGATCACAGGATAGTACCTTATTAACCATATTCCAGAGATTGCACATCATTTATGTACTGAAAAGTGAAAATAAAATCAATGGTCAGATCATCTATGTACTTTATTAAACCCTTCCCTTCCCTTCCCTTCCCACTTTGTATCTTCCCTTGTTAATCCTCCCTCTAAATCTTCCTCCCAGATTTTTGAAGTTTTCCATATTACTTTTAGCTCAAGGAAGAGGTTTTGTTATCTAGGATTGGAATATTATCCATCATAATGACAATCATTGCCAGCAACTCATCTTTGGATTGTCAGTCTCGCTGGAATTTGATGGATTGTGCATGAGGTCACATGGATTCTCTTTTCAACTGTTTTTTTCCCACAATGGTTTTTTCTGCTAGAACCATTTCTTTAAAAAAACCCTTTGATTTTCTTGGTTCTTTACTTAATTTGCTGTCAGAGGTAATAATTTGATACATACTTGATGAATTGTATTGATGATGGAAAAGGGAACTTGAAAAGCTTGGCAAGCTTCTGAAAATGGTTGTGAGCAGATAATTCTTCTGACATGGTTTCTAAAAATGATGATGGTGTAAAAGCTTCCCAGAGGGATGCTCTCAGTTGTATCACAGTTTATCATGACCTCTTAATTGCAAATTCTTGAAGTAGAAGTAGTAGTTGCTTCAGTGCCCAATTGTAGTTTTGAATGTTGAAGGAAAACACTGAACTATTTTAGCAGATGTGCCACAGTTCTCTTTAGTTTCACCCCAATATAAAATTAAAAATGAAAAGTGGTATGTATGAGGTGCTTTAATTAGTTTTGGCAAGACAAGCCACTTGTATAGCTACTTGCATGTAAACACGGGGTTTTTTTCTGGAGAGAAACCTCATAGGAATGAGGCCAGTGAAAGATCCCCAATATCTTTTGTGGGAAGATGAGTGACAGTGGTGCAGTTTTGCTTGGTTACTCCTCAGAGTTCAGAGCTTTTACCTCTGAAAGGATAGTTCACCACAGAGATGTAGCATCTATGCTGAGTGTGTTGTGCGTGTATGTTTGCCTGCAGGTCCACTCAGGGTTTCTTAGCTGGCAGCTACTGTATCTTCAGCAGGACACAAAAGCCCACATCTGGTTATTTTAACCTCCAGAACAGTTAAGATACAGAGAAAGACATCTTGCCTTGTTCAGTGTGATGGGAAGGAGCCTTAAGTGCTTAATTTTTCTTTTGCGAATCTGTGAGTTTTGTGATAAACCAAGAGGCCCTAAACCACATTATCTGTTAAATTCTATTTTTATGCAGTTGTGTACAGGCATCAAGGTAAATCTCATTATCACAAGGGTGGAAAGAGGAATGCATTAAATTGAATGCTTTTTGAACACTTGTGGACAAAGTCTAGTGATGATCAATTTTTGTCCTTTTTCTAAGTATATTCGAAAATTTCAAGTAAAGCATTTCCATTACTTTATATATCTTCATTTTAAAAGAGATGTTTTCAAGTTCTCCAGTCCTCTTACACAAGGCATCATTTCCTTCTTGCTAGAAAGAAGGTACAGCAAAGCTGATGGGCAAGCTTAAAGTTCACAGATAGTTTTTACTGAAGCTTCACACACTGACTTCCTACATGCTCTTGCTGTACTTTTTCTGATAAATTTGGCACTTAAAAAACTGTGACTCAAACATTTAATTTTACTGTCATCTTCCTAGTTAATCATATTGTTATTCAGTAATACATAATATTTATTTTACTTATTGTATTCATAGAGGGTCAAAAGTGTGAAAACATCTTTGTTTTTAAGGGACTATCTCCAGGGCAAAATTAGGAATGAAGTGCCTTTTAGAACAGATTGTATATTAAATTTTATGATGCTAGAATGAAGCCAAATTGTTCAAGATGGGGAAACTCCAAACAGTCCCCGTTGTAATTTTGAATTAGATTAGAAAATGAAAGTTAGAAACAAGATGATGGCATATGCCACCTCCATGGGGAGAAGGACCTGCTGGTGCAGAGATGTGGAGTGGGACTGTTTCATCAGTTGGATGACAAACTTTAGGAGGGTTAGAAATGTGCTTAAAGTCTCTTCTTGGTGCAGCTGTGGAGTGCAAATAATGACAACTGTGTTTTGAGGTTTTCTTTTTGAAAGCATCCACACTTTTTTTGTTGTTGTTTGTTCAGGTACCCAAACCATGAGCTTCCTTCCTGCCAGCTTCTGTCGATTCCATGGTAGCAAAAATTATTCCTACCTGTGGCTGCTGCTGTCTCCTCCCTGTGCCTGCCTTGCATCCTCTGCATTGTTCAGGCTACAGTGGCTGGTGGGCCATACCCATCCCTCACCCAGCAAAAGGCAGCGGGGATGGGAACCTGGGCACAGAACTGTGGTGCAGCCCGACAGGGGTACAGTGAGCAGTGGCAGTGTGTGGGGCAGGGAAGGGGCAGCTGTTCATGAAAGGCAAGATGGTGCTGCCACCATGGGTCTGAAGTTTAGGCTGTGCAGTCTCATTTATGAACTGGAAATGGAAGGGAGAAAATGTTGAGTGTAGTGTTAATTTACTGTCTGAATTATTGGTATGATTGGAGAACTTTTTGCCTCTTAGTTGACATATGTGAGGCTTGTGAAATTTCATGTTGTCCTAGCGTGGTGAGGAGTTTGAAAAACTTTCAGGAGGTTTGAAGCTCATTCTGACCATGACTATTGCTTATTCTCATAGTTTTGCATGAACATCTGTGTGTTGCTTTTCATTTATTCATCATCTGTGTTTCTGCTGTGTAGCACTTAAAGCACTGAAGCACAACAGTGTTTATTTTTAGGAAAGTGTTGGTACAGATTGCAAATAAATGCTGTGTCTCGGAAAGTGGGGAAGCTGCATGTGCCAGGCAAACAAAGACATACAACATGAGCTGTCACTGAGTCAGCCTGGGCAGCAGATCAGAAGGGCTTCTGCATTATATACCATTGAGCACAGTCCTCTCACAGACTCCTCGTGTAAATCACTTTTCACCATGCCTAGCCTGTCTTCATAGGCTCATTTTGCCAGCATTCTATATAAGCAAGTCATAACTGTCCCTGGGGACTCACTTTGTTTCCCTGACATCAGTAAGTAAAAGCTCTGCAGCACTGATCTTTCTTCTGTTCTTTTGAAGTAGTCAGTTCAGTTAGAGGAACAGCAGAGGAAGCACATCTTACCTGCTCTGACAACTTATTAATTTTAGATAATTTTTTAAAAAATGTTATCATATTTTGGATGCTAAATTTAGGATTCCTAAGAGTTACTCTTTTGTGTAAAATTCAGTGGCTGAAAGCTAAGACTGGGGTTCCAGAGACAATGACTGTAAACCTGCATGTACAGATAAAATAATAAAGTGCTGATTATCACTAGCCCAGCATGTGGCCAGTGTTTTGAATGAAAACAGTAAATGCTTTTGCTCTAAGAACAAGTCTCTGTCTCTTCTCACCCTCTCCTGTCACCCCACTGAGCTGCCAATATTTTGAAAACCAAAATGCTTACTGTGCTTTTGTCCTGTTCTTGTCTTTGTTAAACCTCAACCTGTAATTTCATTAACTGCCTAAGGCTGCCCCACAGCAGGTAAGTCAGTCCAGGCTGAGGCAGCCATAATCCCACCTGCCCCCCACTCCTTGCCCTGCCACTGGCAGAGAGGTGGGTTGGTGAAACCCAGTGCTGTGTGGTGGCACTGGGTCAGGCCACTCTCTGCAGCCAGCTTGGTTCCTCAAGCCACTGCACCACTCTTGTGTGACTGCTCTTCCCAGGGATGGGATGGTTCCTGGCTCTCTGGTTGGCACTCAAGGTTGTTTGAAATGCAAACACAGGTTTGGCAGTGCTGGTGAAAGAAGCAGTTGCTGGTGTTTCCCTTCTCTCACACTGTCTTATCACTCTGTCAGGAAAGGTGCTGCTGCATGTGCATACCCAAATAAATTAGGGGGTTGCTCTAGGTTAAAACTAACAGCTGTTTTTATGCCAAGTCCCTGCTCTGGTTGGCCATGTGGCTGCATAAGTGTTTGCCTCCAGTACCAGGAAGGGTGTGAGAACATGTGGCCAGAAGTGAGAAGCAGACAAGGCTTGCTTTTGTCTGTGGCTGTGCTAATTTAAAGAGCCTTCAAGTGTTTATTGAGCTGTGGCCTCGCTTGTGGCAGTGTGGGGTATTTTATGTTGTGAAACATCTGTAGTGGGATAAAATGCCCAAACCAGTGTGTTACTGAGGCAAATAAATGGCATAAAGATCAAAGTGGACTGTGTGCTTGTTGGCTTGTTAAGAAAATTAATTCTGACAGAAGAACGGATTCCTTCCTGAAGAACATCACTCTGTGGAATTCGGTGGAAACAGCAGTGAGTTTGAAGGACACAAATAAGGGCATCTGAAAATACTTTTAAAAGCTATTTAGAATTTGATGTCTCTGTGGTCTTAATTCCTCAGTGTTTCTTATTCATGGAACTCTTTTGTTCTTTGTATAAACTTTGTTGCCCACACTGAGAAAAGCAAAAAGCAGATGCAGTGTCTTTTAGTGGTATGCTGATAAAAAGCAGGGAAATGCAGAGTACAGGAGCTGAACAGAAGAGGAGAAATTATAGTAGTGCATTGAATCAGAAAGAGTTGTGTATTTGAAGTTAAAATGCATGCTTTAAAACACTCTTTTTTGCTTTCATAACTCTAATAGATTTAGTTCTACCTTTGCTTAGTTAAAAAAAGTTTTAATTGCATCTAATATTTAGTCGCAAACATACAGAAAATCATGGCTTATACATGTAAAATCTTCTCAGGAAATCCACTGGTTAAATTGAGTCTGTTCAAAAGGCAGTGCCACGTGTTAAAATTGAGATCAGTGTTGTGATATGCATCAGTTATACTTTATAGATTATAATATTGAACTGTCTGATGTCTTTATCATTCACTTTTCTCCAAGTAAGGAATGAGAAAGTATTCACTGGTCTAAAAAAAAGGTTTTTAACATGTTTTGATAGTGAGAACAAGATAAGCAGTCGCTAACAGCAACTGTTCTCAGTGGGGGGAAAAGTTCTGATTAATCAACTTCCACAGCTGTAAAGTATAGTTAATCTTTTTTTTTGTGGGTATTATTAGACTACTTAGCACCCACTCCTGCATGTTCAGTATTCTTTCATTTTATTAAATTCTGCATTTTCTTCAATTATCAAAATCCTGTGGATTTGGTATGTTTGTGTTGGTCCGAGTCCTGTATTTTGTTGATGTATAGAACTTGGCTTTAAGAAATCGTTTTCAATCATCTGCATGATTGCATCAGACATCAGCGTGCCATGGCCTGGGGGTCATATGGAATCTGTCAAGAGGCTTCATCCAGACTGCATTCAGAGATGCCTGCAGAAGAAATGGATCATTCTCCTGATGGCAGCAGTGTGCCTTCCTGTGCCAGCTGCTTAAGAGCTGCCCATCTTTCTAACACAAGTTTTGGGGAAGAGCTGAGCTTTTCCTCTTTGCTGTGAGAGGACATGTGAAATTGGATGCACATCTGCAGGCCCTCCAAGTTTTGGGTGTGATGTGTGCACGAGTGATCTGGTGCTTCTACAAAGGGCTTTATCTATCCTCCAAGTGCAGGGGGTCTGTGGTGTGACAGAGAAGTCTGAAAGAAAGCAGGAGACTTGTTCAGCTGTGTACTGACAACAGAGGTTGTCAGCCCATCCAGGAATAATTGACTGGGGATTCGATGTCTCTCTTCTGTGTGTTCTCAGATGTTCCACTCTCACATGCAGAGATTACCAGAAGCAAAAGATTCTATGGCACTTAATGATTCCCAAATAAATGAAGTGACTGCTGTCCTATATATGCTGCTGTAGTGCAAAGAACTGTACTTTTTCTTGGACAAATTGCCAGGTATTGCGGATTGCTCCCCTAAGGCTGGATGTGCATACGTGTCTCTGGAGTTCATCAGTGGTGTTTAAATAAGTATGGCAGAAATGATGAAGCACCACCTTTCATGGAGAGGCTCAAGAACTGCCCTTTTATAGTACCAGTACAACAGAATGTGGTTTCATTGTTCTGCAAGTTTCACTGGAATTGTGATTTTTAAAATTTTCCAAATAGCTCATGAGTGATGCTGCTGCCCTTGGCAGACTGTATATGCCATGGTAATCTTCAAATTCTTCAGGCGTGAAGTGTCTGGCATTTCTGAATGCCAGTGAAATACAGCAAAATGATCTAAAATGTCCATTCAGAATGAGCTACTTTAAAAACTGATAGTAAGATGCTAGTTCAGCACAACTGTTTTTCCTTTCCCTACCTTTCTAGTATGATTTGACAGCAGATTCTTTAATATGGATAGAGGAGTATTTTTCCTCTTGTGTGTTCAAGAAAGCCTACAGCAAAAGAGAGGTTTGAGATTGGCATTTCCATTAAATTGTGAGGCAAATTAGAAAGTTTTTCTCTCTAGCCATGGGAAACAAGACATTGTTCCAAACTACAGGGGGTAATGTAATTTTTTAGTGATGTGTCTTTAAAAGAAAAGCCCAATGTCTTTTTAAAACTTAAAATACTTTATTTGCATTTTATCACCTAAATGTGTTCAGTTGTTTTGAGTTCTTTTGCTTCTCCCGTCAGGAAGTTGTACCCTGTTTGTTCATCATGCAAGCACAGTCCAGGTATTGTTTGATGCTTGAGACAGCTAAACAGCAAGCAAGTGGAGAGATGTGTTTAAATTAATGTTAGGCATGATCTTTTCTACTTTTAACTAAAAAAATTTACAGTTTAAATATATTTTGGGTCAAAGAGGAAACCCAAGCTCTCCTTTCATTTCCAGCAGCATAGGTTTAAGGCACAAGAATGTGCAGAAGAATCAAAAATACAGAATCATGTGCATCGTTGGTGTTCCTGGTTTTAGGAAACAGTGTTTGTGTGGTTACTGCATTGCAATAACAGGCCTATTGAAATGAGAAATAACTTCTGAGCACTGTAGTTCATGCAAGCATTTTTATTTTCCTTAAAATGCACTCACAACAGTGTATCTGCCCATACAGGTGAAAGCTACTATGATTTCACGTTGAAAAGGCCACCGTGTCAGTGTATCTGCAGAGTATTTTCAATCTGTGAATTAACAAGCAGTTGTTTACCCCATCATGGAATAGGAAAAGCACAGAACTGATTAATGGCTCATTGCTTTTGTTCAGGACATAATCTAAAACTGACTGCTGCTTGTGTTGATAATTATTTTTATATCTGCAATATAAAGAGTTTTGAAATGCTAACCCCAAATGCATTCACCATTAATATATTTGTTGGTTTTGCTGCCGTTAATATGATAAATTCCATGCATTTTGTAATGTGTGTGAGTACTTGCTTGTGAAAAGCCATTTTATTAGAAAAGAAATCCTTTGTTGTTAAATGTTAACATATTAAGACTAATCAGGAATCTGACATTTGAATCCTTAGTGGCTAAAAAATCAAGGCCATTCTGCATGATACAGCTTTCACTTTTCTTAGGTTTACAACATGCCTTTTGAAAGAAGCCAGGATTATAATGATACATAAAACGTGGGGTTTAAGTTACCTCTTTGTATCGTTGGACAATGTTGTCTCATGTTAGAGAAACCCTAACTTACAAGAGGAAGGTGTCCCCCAAAAGGAAATAATATTTGCCATGGGATAGAACAAAGTGCTTTAAAGTAAATCACTTTAATAAAAACATGGTTCAACAACAGCTTTATAAATAAAAGTTTTGATTTTACTAAGCATATATTCCAGTTAACTTTTCCAAGGATGTATAATTTTCATTCAAGACTGCTAGCAAGATAAAAAGCTGCAGTTTGCATCTGCATCTGTTTATGATTCTGTGTATACCAGCAGCACTTTAGCTTTTATAACATGCAGCTATCTTTTAATGTGCTCAGATTATAAGGAGAATAGTTTTTGTTAGGAGAAATTAGGTGTGTTTGCCAGCAGATTAATCAGACCTAGTTAAATTAATCACAGGGTTTTCTTCCACATCACTTCAGTGCATTGGACTTACTTTTCCCCTCAGTCTTACATGTAACACATTTAAGAATTTTGAAATCTACTTACAACTGTTAAATATGTGTACAATTTCTGTACCTAAAACTTGGCTTACCTTTTTATATTTAGTAGAGGAACTACACATATTATTGTGTATATGAAACACTTTTAGCTGTCAAAACAAACTTCTGTCAATACGAATCGTGGTGATCATTGTGAACATTACTTTGAGAGCATTCACATTTCTAAACCAGCACAGAAATTCTTACACTTTTTGTGCTACATACTGGGGGAAACACATGTCTAGCTGTTGAGTAATTGAATTTATCAGTTTTCTCTTTATAGTTTGATATTGACAGTATACAATTTGTGCTCTTGTTTTCCATTTGTTAAACAAAATGGTTTTAGTACTGTTATTGCTGTTTAAAATAATACTCAGGTGTTAGGTAGAGGGCTCCAGTTGGAGTTATGATTTAATTTGTTGTGCAAATTCTAAAACATGGAGTATGTTCTCTAAATAACAGTGAATTGCAGCATTAGAATAGTGGTACAGCAGGAAACAAAGTATTAGCAGTTTGGTAATGGTCAGAGCTTTTATTTAAGTTGCTGTATTTTATTTGCTGTCCAGTGACTTTCTACTTCTTTTTCATTGTGTTGTGAGTACAGTAACGCAGTAAAACCAATGTGCTCTTGTTGTATTGCCAGGTTGCTCTGTCCTTTTCAGCACCTGTTTCTTTCTGTACTGAGGTGTTGAAGGGACATTCCCTGTACTGTCCATGCCATTTTTTAAGCCATTATGGATGAATATTCCTCATTGAGGAAGTTGTAGCAGCTCTCTGGTCACCTGTGATGATAAGCTAAGCAAAAGGCAATGTTAGTTGAATGTTTTTTTCTCGCCATTGCTGTGTCATTTGCATGTGAGTTACCTTGGAGTTTCCATGCATCGTGGTTGGTATGATGTGACGAGAGGCTTTGAAGATGAACATGGGAGCTGATGGCTTTTTCTTCTTTTGTAGGTGATGGGTGTGGACACACTGTGCTGGGCCCTGAGAGTGGGACCCTGGCCTCCATCAACTACCCCCGCACCTCTCCCAACAGCACCGTTTGCGAATGGGAAATCCGTGTGAAGCCTGGGCAGCGAGTTCAGCTCAAGTTTGGTGATTTTGATATTGATGACTCAGATTCCTGTCATTCCAGTTACCTCAGAGTCCATAATGGCATTGGCCCCAACAGGACAGAGATAGGTAGGAGCTTTAATTATCACTGTTTGAGAACTGTTGTCTTGTATAGAACTTGGGTGTACTGTTGGTACTTTTGTTGCTTTTTGACAGCAACTGTATGCTAAATGCAGCACAAATCGTATAATAACCTTTCTTTCTTGAGATTCTCAAAGGAAGCTCCACTGCAATGTGGGTGTTTTTTCTCAGACATTTCCCAGTAGCTTGCAAAGTTCTGTTAAGCAGTGGAGAGGGAACTTTTGTTCTCTTCAGGAGAATTTCATGACTAGAAGTCAGTGGCTTTTTTTCATACAGCTGTGTGATGTTACCATCTACATCAAGGTATATGTAGAGTGTTAAGGCTCTTGTGGTTACTTTGTATAAAACTGAAAATGAATTCTCAGTTTTCCTTCTCTAAAATCAGTTGTTATTATGCAGATTAACTTTGTTTTTGTTCCTAAAGCTTTAATTTAGAGAAAGAAAAAGAGATTTACTTCACTGAGACTGTTTTTGTGCAATTCCAATGCTGATCCTGCTAAATTGAGTCTTTTTATAAAGAGGCTAGTAGAGTGTTAGCTTTGTTAACCCTCTTTTCCAACTGTTACCTAGGTAAGTGTGTGTGAAAATAAGTATGTGCTTGGAGCTGCTGAGCCAGACTTGGTCTAAAATAGGAAACACTGAGTGCCTTAAATGGCAAGGAACGTCAAGTTCTGATAAGTCTATTACTCACTCTTACAAGGGACTCCATGAGTTCGAGTAAATGCCTGCTTCATTTGTTTCTCTTGCTTTTCAGCTGTGGCCTGCTGGTGTAGCAGCACAGTATGTTGAGCAAATGTGTGTGTTGTTCTGCTCTTAATAAATTCAATCATAGCACAGACAGTGATGTTGACAATGGCAAATGCAGATAATGCGGGGTTTTTTCATGTTTGAAGCAACAGACACTGGAGAGATTAAACAGTGACTTGAATTTTCTTGGGAGAAACCTGGATTTATCCCAAGTTTTTCCATTCAAGACTACTGACGTGGTCTAACATTAAAATACTTGTTTAACATAAAATCTGAAATTCAGTCATACCTTTTTTAACCCAAAATGACTTAAAAGTTGGCTGGTTAGACTAAAAAATAAATTGTTAGTGGGATCATTGATAAACAAAGAGGGTTTCTAATGAAGCTTTTAAGGGCTAGTGCTTATTCCAAGCCTGCTGAGTATTTATCAAGAAATCAAAAGAAGGTTCAAATGCTCAGTGTTAAGTTTGTCTCTAGTATAAGTAAGATCTAGAGGAGTTTTTTATTAGATTTCATTACAATCCAATCACTGTGCATCTGCAGGCAGATGTACTTATTTAAGACATGGGAGTTCCCTCTCCTGCTGTCATGTTGCTATAGGAAAGCACTCAGAGTCCTCCAATTCATAAGTACAGACAAAATAGCAATATTACATCTCCTGTGCATACAGTTGACAGAAGTGTTACTGCACTCATGCTTGGTCCATTCCTAGTGCTTACTCTTTCAGAGATAGACAAAAATCGGGTAGGAGGCCAGGGAAGAGTTAGGAAAATGATTTGTAGTCTCAAAGGTATGTCTTGCCATGAATCACAAGGTGCATCACTGTACAGTTTGTCAAAGGCTGTATGCCCGTGGTGCAAGCAGCACTGGAGAGTTTATCCAAGCTCAATTTAAATGGCTTGCACTGTGTATTTGCCTGAAAAAGGGGATAAAGGGTGTTTTGAGAGGAGTCTCGTGATGATCAGTCATATAACAAGATCCAATGGCTGAAAATAAAACTTTAAAAAGGGAAAAGATTGTGTTGGTATAATATACAATTTATATTTAAGTATTGTAAAATCTATTTTCTGCGTTTTATTGGAAGATACTCTTGCTTTGTTAAAAAAAATACCTGAATAAGCAACATCTAGAAAGCTCTGAATAATGATAGGAATTTGTATTTTAACTTTTAATTTTTTTTAAAATTATTTTATTAGTGTTTGGGTGTACAGATCACTTTTTAAAGGAAAATGACGTATTCTTTTTATTTTTGTATTAAATTTGTTAAGAACTATTCCTGCAGGACAGTGTTACTCCACTTCCTCTACTTTAGTATTGTAATTTGCCTTTATTTGAGAAAGGAGTCTTGCCTCCTTTTCTGCTATTTTGCAGTATTATAACATACTTATTATTAGAAAACCAAATTAAATGATGAGCTGAAACAGAGGCAGTGTCATATAGTGCTGGTCAATATCCACTTTGATTATCCACTGCAGAATCTTAAATAGGGTTATAAATGGTTTTTACAATATCAAATGATCAAGGTAGCCTGTAGAACAGAAGATTATTATTTTCTTAACAAGTTAATTAACTGGTTAGTATCTTTTCTAAAGTTTCTAGTTAGTAGGACTGGAGAATTCCATCTCGACTGGGGTCTGTTTAACAGCCGTTCATTCATTAATGTGACTTGGTAGCAATTCTAGAAGTTTGTAGGGCAGATACTCTCAACATCTGCAGACTCCAGAAGTTGAAATTGTGTTGTTTTTATTCATCTTGTATGGCAAGAGAAGTACCCAGGTACAGAACCTCTGATACATTTCTTAGATGTGACAAAACAGAAAGAGAACTAACTGGTAATGTACATTAATGGCTCTCACCTATGATATATGATACATATAGTAGTATCATGATACATGCATGATACTACTGAAATGCAGTGAGTTGTGCCTGATCTTGTCCAGACTTAAGTACTTGACAGAAACCATGAAACTGAGGAAGAAGTGTTCCAGCAGCTAAGGGAAAAGGAGGGCTTTTTTCTCATTTGCTTCTGTAGATGCTTCTCATTGTCTTAACTTGATCATTTCCCTTGAGAGATTCCTCATGTTCTTCGAAGCACTCACTGTGGAGGTTATACACGGCTAGAGGTAAATGGGATAAGGTCACATTTATCTGCAGGTGTTGGGGCATGAGAGACCTGTTGACAGTGACAAAACAAATGTGGAACTCACAGTCTGCCATTTGCTTTGCCTGGTCACTAAGCACATTATTTAGTGTCATGCTCATGTATTTGCTTTCGAATATACACCAGAACTAATGTGAGCCTAGGCTGCAGATGCAGTAAGAGGCTGGAAATTGAATAAGATGCTTATTACACATGTTGTTTTGGGTCAATATTTGTTCTCCTTCTCTCCACAGGAAAATACTGTGGATTTGGCTTTCAAATGGATGGTTTAATTACTTCAAAAAGTAATGAAGTCACAGTACAGTTCATGAGTGGAATTCACAGTTCTGGCCGTGGATTTCTTGCAGCTTATTCAACCACTGACAAATCAGGTATTTATAATTATTTGATAATTTTTCTTTGGTATCAAAATCAGAGCTGTCTAGTAAAAACACAGAACTAAATTATTTACTCTCACATTCTCACAAATAAACTTCAAAAAATTTCGTACACTTTTCGTGATACTTCGGTATAGGAAATTGGACTGCCAGTTACCTAAAAATTGATGTAGTTTTGAAGAACTTATTTTAAAGCTTACCTTGAATAGCAGAGAAAAAACATCAGTTATCTGTTATAAATTAAAGAACTACTTCAGAATCAGGACAAAATGCATTTTTTCAGGCAGTAGTCAAGGTGACAGCTGACAAGTTTTCTTATTGAACTGTATATGTTTTATACAGACTCACCTTGTGGAAATTTTTATTTCAGTAGCAGCATCTTCTACTCCCTCAGCTCTTTAGTTACATAATTTGCTAACTAGTATTTTGTCATTTTCTTGGGTTTTTTTCCATGGTTTTGGTTACTTTAAGCCTCTGAAAGATGTTGCCGTATTTGTTTTGCATCTCCTCCCACTCATTGTAAAGGTGAGTGATATACATGATTTCTGCAAGGAAATGAAGGAGTGCCAGCAACTGCTTCAGAAGGCAAAAACCCTATCTGGAAGTTATTCTAAAAAAAGCAGAAAAAGAGTTTCAGTTTTTCATTTTGTAGGGGTTTTGATGCTTTCCTCTTTGTGTTTTGGACTGTATGTGTTGATACACAGCAGACACAAACATGAAATTTGTGATATCAGTCATGGATGCCAATAACATGGCATTCTAACATTTCTTCTCTGTGGCGCTTGGGTTCAGCACTGCAGAACCATTAAATGTTGAAAAGATCTCTTTAGGTTGTTAATTTACTTTTGTGAAAAGAGCATATGTTTCTGACTCTGATTTATCTCTGAAGTATAGCTATAAATTAAAATCAAGCTGCACAGAAAATGAATTCTTGTAGTATGTCTCTTTATCTTCCTATCTGTCATATTCTTGGTAGATTTCCCAGTTACTCAGACAAATTAGCAAGGTTCTACTGTAATACAAAATCTGTTGCAAGAAAATTTAGTAGGAATGTGGTTTTTTCATTCTGAGACTTTTGGTTAAGCCTCAGAGGTTCAAATGTATATTTTCATGCACTTTAAAAAGCATACTCAAGCTTGTTGTCTTTATCTCCTCTTGACCTAACATTTTTTCTTTCCAGACTTAATTACCTGTTTAGACAATGCAAGTCACTTTTCCGAACCAGAATTCAAGTAAGACTGATTTTTACCTGTTTCCTTCCCAGTCTCTTTAATGAAGTAATTTTAGTGTTTCTACTTGGCTTTGTTACTTATATCCAATGCAGCTTGAAAACTGGCCATCCAGAGAACTTGAGACATGAACTAATTAGGGTTAGAGCTGAAGAATTTTGACATTTGCACTCTACCTTCCTCCTCCTGTCTCTTCCATTTGTGTTATTTACATGCAGTATACAGTAGAACCTCGTTAATTTGCACTAACACATAGGAGCTAAAATCTCATTTCCATAGAAAGAATGATGCTTTTATAAACATATTACAGCAGGCAAACAACTTAATGACTCAAATTCGTATTATAGTTACCTAAGGAGCACTAAATGATGAAATGTGTTAGAAATTGCAAACCCATTTTACAGGGTTTAATGAGGTTCTCATTAATGCTCATTATGAGGTTCTGTGGAGACACAGAAGGCTGTGCATTCTGATGGGGGAAATACATCATCTCCCTGTTTTTTCCTTCTCCATTTCCATCTAAAGCAAAGACAATGTTTAGAGCTGCAGACTGTTGTGAAATATCTAAGCTTACTTTATGGAGAACTTAAGCCATGGCTTCGTGAAACATTTCAAAGAACAACATTTGCATTTATCCTTCATTTTCCCAGGTTCCAAAATAGGGCTCTAACTGTAGGTTCTGGCCTTAACGTGTGACAAAGTCTCTGAATCCCACTGTTTTCATGGAACCTACAACATTGCTTCAGCTGTTGCTGTACTGTGGTGAAAATGTTAATGAGTTTACTCCACTTTACTTTTAGCTCTTGAAAACGTAATAATTTTCATGTGGGCAGAATGAAATTGCCGTAGAACATGAACAGAGGCTTGCTCTAGAGGTGCTTGCCTCTTGCTTTTCATGAGCTGGTGGTAATTTGGTCAGTTTTTTATGATCAAAGCATTGCCAAAAGCTGCTATAAGATAACATTACTTTACAGATATTTGAGGGTGCAAAACAAATAGATATGCCTGTCTCTAGTTCATAACATAAAATTCATTAATATTGTTACTTATATATGAGTTTGAATTTACAGGAGCCATGTGGTATTTATATTATAAAATGCTAGCTTTAATAGTTCATCATATTGAGACTGGAACTGTACTTTCAGCTGAGACTTTCTTTAAAACATTTTCAAATGTCTGTTCTCCTGTTGTGTACTTGTGAGCATTTTTGGTGTGATGTGATTTCAATTAGGAGACATCATTACAAAGTGATAGATGAATAGCAGAGTGTTGTAAATCAAAAATGTAATAACTGTTTTATAACAGTAAGAGACTTGCAGGTGCACACATATCCTGATGTGATGTTTTGTTCTCTTTCAGTAAGTATTGTCCAGCTGGATGTGTGATTCCTTTTGCTGATGTTTCAGGCACTATTCCTCATGGATACAGAGATGTAAGTAAAAATACCATGGGCTCAAGTGAGTTTTGGTAAAACATGTGATGGGTAATACACATTAATTGTGCTTCCTGTATGCTGGGATTTGTACCTCCTAAAAGCAAATGATACGGTGCTCATTTTTTAGCACTGGTGGTAAATGACAGATGCTTCAGATGTTGCCATCTCTAAGAAGTGAAAGTGGAGTCTTACGTATTTTTGTAAGGCCTGCAGAGATGGGTGGATCAATCAAAAGATTAGGTGTTTTTTCTACTTTCTGTTTTGGTTTTGTTGGTTTTCTCAGATTGGGAAATTGAGATTTATAAAGAGAAAACCAATTATTTTAATGATGTCCTCTTATTTTTGAATAATGCTTCTCTCAGCAGCGACTCAGTGATTATCTTAATTTTTTGTTACACTTGAGAGACGAAATACTGTTTATGCTCAGCAGCTATAAAATAATTTGCACAACAAAGTTAATACTGTAGCAGTAGCTCTATAAATTGGCAGTGAGCATCTTTAATAATGTACTATTTACTTAAAACACTGCAAAACCCTGTACAGTATTTTTCTAATGTAAGCCTTTGCAGGTCAATTCATGAACTTGCCATAAGATGGGAGGTTGTTTGCCTTGTTTATTTTTAAGGGATTATAGTTTTGCTAGCAATCCACTAAAAATTACATTAAATCTATTTTTTATCTCAAAATAAAAATCTCTTTTAATAAGCCCTTAGATCTAGCACAGAGGAAAGATAATGTAAAAATGTTAGTAATCAAAGATTCTAGTATTAAATATGAACTTGGAATGTGCCTGTCTGGTTTTCTTTTCCCAAATATTTGTAAATCACAGGCTACTTGCTTAAACAATCACCCCCATGTAAAAATGTCATCACAATGTAACTGTGTTTTATGTCCTGGTCCACAGTGAGTCCTCACTAAGGTAATTTTTGTAGGTAGTAACAAGATGAAATTGATTCTCTGCTTCAGAAATTTGCAGCATCTCTAGGAGTTCTGCTTGTTGGGAGTTTTTTTTTGCCAAAATCTGGAATAATTGTTTTCTATGGAGGAAAAAGAAACCCAAGGAAGCATAAGGAAATAAATGCCCTGTGACTTTCTTTTTGTATACTTTATCACTCAGAAAAGGCAAAGAATTTCCCAGAAGTCAGGCTGTGTGGAAAGAAATTAAATTGTCCAGCACTTTACACCAAGTTTCAGGTAGAGGCTTGTCATGAATCTCTTTCAAATGTATGGGAACTAATTGCTGCTTTAAAAAATACCTAAAATCTTGATTCTTTTCTGTGTGACCCTAATGTCTACAGTCCTTGAGGGCTTGGAGCTCTCATTTCTGGCATGTGATGAGCAGGGAGAAGAGAGCTGTATCTCCTGCAGAATTCCATGCTCTTACTTGAATGGAAAGGGGATCCCAGACCTGTTGATCCCAGACCGGTTGGATGTAAGCTTACTGTGTGCAAGCCTGAAGGACTCGATGTGATGAGTCCTACTCACTGTGGCACAGGTAGCCTGCAAGCCAGGGAAGTGTCACTGTCACATTTGTTAGTAGATTCTGTCATCCAGGGAGAGAAGGCAAGAACATGATACCTGGCAAAAACACTTTTTTCACTGATTTTCACTGCCTTGTACAACATAGGTAATTGACTTGTTTAGGATCAGTTGTATGCATATATTACCATGGCTTTATATGGATCAGAGTGCTGGATGGTTAATCCATGTTTAACCACAAATTAAGACAAAAAATACAACCCCTTGGCTAAAAGCTACAAAATCTGCAGTGCATCACCCCTTGATTTCGAGAAAATAAACAAACATACTTTCAATGTGCTTTCTATTAAAAGGTTGTCTATGTATTTACATCTTCAACTTCTGTCGTCTAACATAATTTATTATAGGCCGAGCCTGGCTGTCTGGCTTTTTCAGACTGATTCATCCTGGTGTTGGTTTGAGATTATTTAATTACAACAGTTACATTCCAAATACATCTGGGTGAGGACACAGTAAAATGTAGGGCCTTCTTTTAATGTTTTTTATAAATCCAATAATAAATAAAGGTGAATGGCTTCTAAATAACCAAGATAACAGTTAACTAAGAGGAGTATTTAATGTAATAATAACAAAGACTGTAACTGGACAGTGTAGCATTTACAATATATGATGTGGTGTTTAATTTATTCAGTTAGTAGTATTAAATTTTTCTTTTCCTCCCTTCTTCAAGTCATCATCACTTTGTATGGCTGGTGTTCACGCAGGCGTCGTGTCCAATACTCTGGGCGGTCAAATTAATGTTGTAATCAGCAAGGGCATTCCATACTATGAAGGCTCCTTGGCTAACAATGTCACCTCAGAGGTGTAAGTGTACTTCCTATAATTTCCCTATCTTTAGCACCTTGGATCTTAGTAGTGTCTCACTGCAGGATTAATTTCAGGTAGTGCACCTACATGTTCCCTGGAGAGGTTCTCTTCATTAAGTTTCTCACACTTTTGCTGCAATGTAATTGTTTTACCAAATATCTTTAATCTCTAGTTCAGAAATTTTCATTTTCCAAATTCTGCAAGGAGTTTTTACCTTCTTGTCTGTAAATTCCTACTGCTCCGTGGAAAAACAGTAATTTAATGGCAGGTTTTCGGTTGCAGGGAAAGAGTGTGTCTTGTCATATCTCAAGTCCCACAAATGAAAGCAATCACAGGAGATTGATTTGTGTTATTATGATTACCTTAATTTGAAAGGAAAGCATTTTAATGAACTCTTGCATTTTGCTGAGTAGATGTTTGTTCGAAAGTCTTTAACCCAGTATCTCTGGACTAGATTTCAGTTGAGAAGGTGTTTGTACCAAAAGCACTGCAACTTGCTTAAGTGTTAATCATTAAGTGCTTGTTCAGGCATATATGCATAGGTTTTAGTGGCCAGCAGTCAGACAAGAAAAATAAATTGAAGTCAGTTTGTTTCAATTTTCCTCACTGGTTACTGCAAAACATCACCTTTTGTTCTCTGCAGGGGACCCTTATCTACGAGTCTCTTCACCTTTAAGACGAGTGGTAAGCATTATCACATGTATTACATGTTACTGCTTTCATCCAAACTTTGTGAATAGAAAGAGGTGTGCAGGTATTCGATTGCTTAATTTTTGTTCTTCTTCTCTTTGTTAATTTGTGAGACTTTTTTTAGCGCATTCCTCAATAATGTATATTTTTAATTTTTTTACTAGCTCAATTTTGTGATTAATCATCACTCCATTTATAGGTACAGTGATGTTTAAAGTAAGCCTTGCTTATCTGCAGGAAGAGATTCTTTCAGGTTATGTTCCCTGTTGTAGTCTATTTTAACGTGCCTTGACTCTCACACTTAAAACACACTGCTAAAGCAGAGCTGGGCACTTGAGATTTGCTCTCTATTTGTGAAAACTCTGTTTGAGTTTTCTTCCAGGTTTACTCCTTACACTTTCCTGGCTGTCTTATTTAGAAAGCTAGAAGAAATCTCAAAATGATGCCTCACCTTTGTCCACCCCCTTTTGGCGTTTTTATCTCCCATTTTTGTGCAACTGGATGCTGTGCAATAAATGTGACTGTCTTGCTCTGGAAGGGTGTCTTGGGCCTTACTCTGTGTCTAAGTTGTGTCCTTTCTTGGCTGCTATGTTTTGTTTTGTCCATGCGTACCAGGCTGATGATTGGTGTAACAAGTGTTGACGCTTTTTGAAGCTTTACTGCTTTGCATGTTTTTTCTTTCTGTCCTACCTGGTTTTCAAATAAATTAGCTTTAGTTTTCTAAGTGGAAGTTAGTTTTTCTGTAAGTCACTTTAAATGCCATCTTTGAGTGGATGTTGGAAATAATGTGAAGACAGTGGCCTTTCCTTAGTCTATTTAACTGTTTTAATAACAATGTAAGAACCATAAAACCATCACATCTGTTTTTCATGAAGATAAAGAAAGAGGGGGTAAATCATGCACCTACTCCTCCTAAAAGTAAACAAATACTTTTCCTAATACATAAATAAAAGGGGTGGTGAATGGGGATGTAAAGACAGGAATCTGATAGGCAGGAGTGTTTGTTGATGGAAGTGTATAAACAAGCAAAAATTAGAAAATAAAATACACATAATATTAAAATGATTGCTCTCCCAGACCTCTGCAAGAGCTGAAAGAAGTAATTACATGTCTGGTGTCCTTATGCATAAAGAATATTAAACACAGTGATCCAGACAGGGTTTGCTGGGTTTTTTTGTCTTTCAGAATGTAATGTGAATGGAAGTAATTAAATGGCCTGGAAATTAGAAGAGATAGGACAAAATGCTCATCTAGACTCTCTGGATTTCAGTGACACATGAGAAATTACTGAATAAGCTAGAGATGAGATGCAGGGAGCTCACAGGAGAAGGGAAACTAGTCTTGATAGTTCTGCCTGCCTGACTGAAGGCAAAGATTGCTCTCTGCTGATATTTCTGGGGACTAGGCATGTGGGAGGGAAATACTGTTAGTATTACAGAACAAGAAATTTAGCCCTGAATTTAGGAGATGTTTTGTAGCCACCAGCAAAATTCAACATAGGAAGAAACTATTAAGAATGGTGACCAGAAAAAATGTAACTAATTTTGTATTTGACCTCACAGCAAGGATTATGACATGACTTCCTACATGCTTTGGTTTTTTTCAAAGTAACAGTGATATTGGGATTGGTTTAAAAACCCAAGACGTAATATAGACACAAAAAAGGAACAAATGAACCAGTAGTCTGTTTCCCATTCCTGTGTCAACCATAGATACTCTTAAACCATGAAAAGTCCTCAGTGCTTCTTGTCAAGTGCTGTGTGTGACTGTGACTGAGAGAATATCCACATTACTCTTGGAACAGGCATAAATCCTGGCATTCTCATGACTAGTTTGGTTCTAGCATCCCTGTTAGAAAGCAAAAGACTGTGTTTTGTTGATATTGTTGTTCTAGACAGCAGTCTATACTGTTGTTTAGACAGCAGTTTAACGATTTCATGTAAAGCCTTACGATCTAAGCAGTGTAACTTCATATCTCATTTTCAATCCCCACCTTTTCTGTTGTTCAGGTTGCTATGGGACACTGGGGATGGAATCTGGGGTGATTCCTGATTCCCACATCACATCATCATCTACTCTTGAGTGGCCTAACCAAACAGGACAAGTAAACATTTGGAAACCTGAAAATGCCAGACTAAAAAGGATTGGACCTCCTTGGGCTGCTTTTATCAGTGATGAACATCAGTGGTTGCAGATTGACTTGAATAAAGAAAAGAAAATAACAGGTGAGTGAATCTGATGTGGCTTCTCAGTAGCTTTCAAAGAGTTTGTTTACAGACATCCTTTTCTTTCCAGTTCTGGGCCTTAGATAAAGCTCAGGTGGCACTTAATTACCATTACACTTAATTTGGTTCTACATCCTAGCTAATACACTGAGGAACCTGGAGCTGAAGAGGTGTAGTTTCATAGCAGAAGACATCTCTTCCATCAGAATTTGTTGATGTGTTTCCTGTGGTTTTATTGGATCCTTGATGCTTCCCTTTTCCTCCTCACCTTGAAGGTGCAGGTGGAAATCCAGTCAGCTCTGCCCACTGGTACCTCCGATGGAGGTGCACTGAATTGTGTTCCTAGGTTTTCC
Source organism: Erpornis zantholeuca (assembly GCA_013400515.1). Lineage (NCBI taxonomy): Eukaryota > Metazoa > Chordata > Aves > Passeriformes > Timaliidae > Erpornis > Erpornis zantholeuca. The sequence continues at coordinate 23,782 of VZTN01019569.1, read as the reverse complement.
CTACTGCCTGCCATAGCCACAGTGAGTCCAACAGCTGGGGTATGAGCAGTTCCAGTGCAGTGTGAGGAAGCAGCAGACACAGGAGAGCAGCTGGCAGCTTCCCCTTCACCTCCTCGCCTCAAGTGGGGCTTGGGCGCAGAGTTGGGGACTGCAGCCCCCTCAGCAAACAGGCCACGGAATGCAGGCTTTGGCAGCTTAGGCCCTGCTCCTTCGCAGAGGGAATGATTTTAGCAGCTCTGTTCATTTGAAGAGACAGCTGGAGTGGCTGTTTCCTGGGCTGCTCTGGATGGTTTATTTTCTGTACTGGGAGTTGAGCAACCAGCTCAACTGGTTCCCATTGACCACAGTGGTGCCCATTCCAAGGAGTGAAACACTGGTTTGATGCCTTACGTTTTAACTTTCATATTTTTCAGATCCTGTACTCCTAGGGTAACTCTGAAGTTTCCTGTAGCTTGTTAAGTGCTGTTCTCTTATGCTAATGTAGACATAACAAAGCCTCTCTAGCTGCTCTCCAAAGACACCCAGGCTGTCCTAGGCCCAAGAACTGTAAACCATCATCTTGGGGAGAGGGGGGCAAGCTTGGGGAAATTACATCATTGGCTGGGTTTTGGTTGGTGAATTTATGCTGATATAAAAGTGTGAAGAACTCGTGACCTGTCATTGTCCATTTTGGGATCCACTGAGGCAGGACCCTCTGGACCCCAGAGTGTACCTCTGAAGGCCTTTCAAATAAATACCTCCTTTATTCCTGTCTAGTCTCTGTTTCTAAGTAGCCATTTAAGGCATCAGGTTGGCATTTTGGGTTTAATCTCCAGGGTGGCTGTGCGGCTGTTGTATCTTCAGTGCCAATGCTAGTGTTTTCTGGTTTAATCATTCAGAGGTGATTTTCTCTTGTTAATGGGCATGTTTGTCATCTGATGGAAATCAAAAGTAAATTGGATTTAGGTGGAGGGCTTCCTAGAGTCTAGGGCTTTAAAACTATTGTGAAACATGTTCTGCTGATCAGTTTGCATTTGTCTCTTTCCGAAATGCCTGAGCTGGTCTCTGTAACCTCAGCTGCACACCCTGTTATCAGCAGCATGGCTTCCTGCCATTAAGCAACTTGGGTTTACCAGCGGCCTTTGTTATTACATCCCTGGGGACTCTTTGGATTTTGCATTACTCCTCTAATTCCTGTGCTAATAAGCTTTTCCAAAACAGCTTTCCTGTGTGAGTTGTGCTGCAGCACTGCAGCATCAGCTGTAGGAAGCTGCTGCAGTTCTTTCAGTGGTGCCTTTAGGTTGGCAGTACAAGAGCAGGGAAGAGCTGTGTCAGCAGCTGGAGACAGAAGCGGGCTGTGGTCAAGTGAACGGGCTGTTTCCATCAAGAAAGGGGGATGAAAAGGGCTTAGCAAGGCTGTATCATGAAACTTTAAATACAAAGTAAGTAAAAGGATTACAAAGTTTCAGCCACTGCGGAAGTTTCAGACCCTGGCACTTTGGATAAACTTCTTGAAATTAATTGGACCAGCAAAGACTCTCAGCTATGCAACTCTGGATTCAAAAACTGATCTGTTAATTTTTACGAAATGGTACAAGTTTTTTGTCTTAACTGAGCACCTCAATTTTCACAGGTATTATAACTACTGGATCAACTTTAGCAGAGCACTACTATTATGTCTCAGCCTATAGAATTTTATACAGTGATGATGCACAGAAGTGGACAGTGTACAAAGAATCTGGCATGGACAAAGATAAGGTAAAAATACCACATGCTTTCTAGGTGTGATTTATGGAGATTTCACAATTGTAAATACAACTCATTTTGCTATGGTGAGGAATCGTTAAATAACTTTCCCTTTCAGTGTATTTTCAATCATAAATAGCAGATAAGCAGAAGAAAAAAATGACAATATGCAAATATGTAAGGATTTGGACAGTTCTAAAATTCAGATACTATTTTTATTCCTATTTGGGGTGGGAATATTCTATACAAGAAACTTTTATTGTCAGTGGTAGACTGTCTGGTACTGTGTAATTTCAAGAATAATTATATTTCTTTTTAAATAGGTTATATGTTTTAAAACTAAGCTTTACTTTCTTATTGTCTTGTGGTTACAGAATAAATGTTTCATGTTTTATGTTTCTGTCAATCTCAATTTTTAACCAAATACTGTTAAGCTTCTTATATAAGAGAAAAGCCTTTGCAGAGGGTGTATGTTCAGTTTGCAAATGTTTTGCCACACAGAGAAAGTCCCTAATTCTAGCAGCAAGATAATCTTATTTTCCTGGTGTTAGCTGCTCTGCAGTATTAATAGACAGTAAAAATGAGAAAATTCATGTCTTCCCAGTGGTTCAGATCAGATTTTCTTAAAATGACAGGATTCCTGGTAATGTGACTGCTGCTAGATTTTCCTTCTTTTTCTTAAAAACCTTCTTTTTTTATTTTGCCTTAGTTCTTTAGGCCTGTGTTATTACATAAATGTTACTGTAACTACTAGCCTGATAGTTTTTTAGAAACAGGTTTTAAGAATGGTGACTCTTTGGCTGTACTTCATCTTCTCTTTACTCTAGGTTAAGAATGTTTCAAGGTAGGATGTAGCATCCTGTTGATGAAGGCTGAAGTTTGTTAAATTAAGAGATTTTTGAACACTGAACATAATTGCAGTAGGAAACTCTTGAAAGAGAGGAGGAGAATTTACTGTCAGGTCTGAGCCTACATGTGAACTAGTGACTGTTGGTGTGAAGTATTCAAGAAGAAAAGAAAAATCCAGCATATTTTGCTTGTTTTGAGTGCCCTCTTCTGGCCATAAAATCAGATCTCAGTTAGCAAGCTGCCTGGATTTAGGCTTCAGTGTTTGATAATTTTCTTTAAAAATCTTTGCAGTTATTGCCTTGAATTTGAGTGTTTTGTTCCTCTTGCATGCTCATGAAATTAAACAAATTGTAGAGCCTGAAATTACAGGCAACAGATCTTTCTTTGCACTCTGTGTGTCATTAAGGGACAGGGCATGAAGAATCAGAGGTACCCAGAAGTGGCAGCTGTATTTAAATGCCAGAAAAAATGGTTCAGTTTGATTCAAAATAGCAGATTTTCTCTCCATCTGCCATCACCTCACTTGATACAGATGTGCTTGTGGATGCATCTGCTTGCAGGCTTCTCCCTTTGAGCACACCAGACTAACCGGGAGGTGCTATTGCCTGTTTTTTTGAAACGCATTTGAAATTCCTAACGTTTTTCAGGAGACTAGAAGTTTTTCCAAGATTTTCCTGTAGTCCTTTTTGCAGACACCTTTTAGAAATTCGGCAGTAATCAAGAGAAACTTTTCTTAACTTTTCATGTATGAAGAAAAGAGTAAAATGCTTGAATTGGGGAAAAAAGACAAATCAGAGTTGCAGTGTTAGCAAAGCTTTGTTTAACAGAGGGAAATGGAAAGAGTTTGATAATAAAAACAGTGATTGCTCATGGAAAAATTTGTGCTGTATTAAGCTCAGAAGCAAATTATTTTTTAATGCAAAAGTTAGAGTAACAAAAAATATGGAGGTAAAATTAATTTACTTCCATAACACTGGACACAAAAAGCTTGACTGATAAAAGCCTGGAGTAAAGATCTTTGCTGTTAATCTTTCTTGAAGGTAAGAGTCGTCATTGATTCTTTTTGCCCTTGCTGTTACATGCTCAGAAAACTCAGCCTCAGAAAGCTGACATGACATTTAACTTTCAGAGTTGGGCATCTGCATCCCAAATCTGTAACTTCTGCATGTGTTGCTTGAGCAGCCAAATGTGCCTTCTTTTGGTACTGGGCTCTGGCAGGCACAGCACAAGCGAGGATAGGGTGCAGCAGTTTGGGCTGGGTGCATCCCCTCAGGACGTCACCTCTGCATTTTGCTTCTCACTCATATCCTTACCAAAACAAATAATTCTTAGGTGAGATCTGTAACTACAAGCCTGTACCCTAAAAAAAAAAACAAACAAACAAACAAAAAAAAAAAAAACCCAAAAAGTAGCAAGGGAGAAGTGTCTGTAAATTGGAACCCAGTCTGCTGTGGACACATGAGCTACAACTACTCAGTGTTATTCATTCATTTCCAAATAACTTCATAGGCTTGTCCCTGAATTTACTCTGTCTTCATTTGTTGCTGCTAGATATATTTAAGAACAATATGCTTAAATTCAGAGTAGGGACTTCTTTTGAATGGATAGTTTACTGGAATAATTTTTCAGACCTCTAGGGGTATTTTAGTTATTTTGTTCAAATACCTTAAATTCAGGAGTGCAATACAGAAATCTCTTCTCTTGTGCATCAAGGTTGAAACAGCAGTGATTTGCATTGATTAGAAATGTGCTTAAAGCTCTTGACTGTTCCATGTTGTGCAGACCCATCAGCTATTACACTATGCAGTGCTTGTCCTTGAGTATGGCAGGGTGCTTTATTGGTTACCAAGTGGTGTGAGTGAGCAGAAAATTCCTTGTAATACTGACTTTTCCTTGCAAGTGCCATAATTCTGTTCTGCATTGCGTCCACCATGATTTGCAGTATCTGTATCAGTGCCATCAAAAGAAAGAACTCATTTACTGTCACCTCAGTGGTGGCCTGTGTTGCAGCAGCACCACAGAGTTGCATGGGCAGGGCTAAAGCCCCACTGCTGAGCACTAACGTGGAGAGATAGCTCACTTCCTACCAAAAGGGGTGGTGCCAAACCAGTCCTCCTAAAGGAGAGGGAAGGTTGGAGTACTGGGCTAAGCTGCTGTATTGTTTTAAGTAGCTCAGAGGTGAAAAACTCATGGTAGGCTGTGAATTTGTCAGTGTACTTCCATTGCATCTCACAGGGACTCTGCTCATGCTTTTAAACTTCAACCAGACTTGTTCCATATTGTCACATTTTGATGAGTTCTTTGTGTGTGAGGGATGGCAGTGAAGGACCAGCTTGAGCGCATCCTTCATGCATAGTTGGTGCCCTTCTCTTGCAGAACCTCATGGCTCGGCATGAGACTGAGGAGAGCTTTCAGGTTCTGAACCCAAATTCTTTTATTTTGTTGTGGCTCAGCAGTTGTAGGCAGCAGCCACAAGAGGACAGTGTGGTTACACACTTGAGGGTGCCTCCCAAAGCTTTCTAACGAATACCATCCTCAGATAGACTGAACTGCTGGGCTGTGTGCAGGCACCGTTCAGTTCCTCCTTGTGCAGTGTCACAACTCCTTGCTATCCACATTTGAAGAGTTAAGTGCAAAATACCAAAAAAGGACCAAGTTGGAATGACTCAGTGCCATTGATGCCTTAGGTTTTAACTTCTGTATTTTTCGAATCCTGTACTGCTAGTGTAACTCTGAAGTTTCCTGTAGCTTGTTAAGTGCTGTTCTCTTATGCTAAGATAGACATAACAAAGCTTCTCTAGCTTGCTCTCCAAGGACACTCAGACTGTCCTAGGCCGAAAAACCGTAAACCATCATCTTGGGGAGAGGGGGAAAGCTTGGGGAAATTCCATCATTGGCTGGGTTCTGGTTGGTGAATTTATGCTGATATAAAAGTGTGAAGAACTTGTGACCTGTCGTCCATTTTGGGATCCACTGAGGCAGGACCCTCTGAAGCCCAAAGTGTACATCTGAAAGCCTTTCAAATAAATACCTCCTTTATTCCTGTCTAGTCTCTGTTTCTAGATAGCCATTTAAGGCATCAGCATAAATATGTGAGATGTGTGTAAGAGTAGGCACTGCCTGGGGAGTATCAGCAGGATATTACATGGTACCTTTACTCTGAACTATGTAGCTGTGTGCATATGTGTGCACACACTTTTCTTTGTTTTATTTAGTCGTAAATGTAATGGGGCCAAGGGAATGGACAAGTGCAGGCAGCAGTGTTCTGGTGTTCTGAACTGTATCCTTCACTGCTTATTCTTCCTAAATAAAACATCCAAATTGGTAGTAGTTACTTAGTTGCTGTTGTGTTTGTAGAACATAATGTTTCTCTCTTTTTTCCCCCTTCTTTTCTAGATATTTCAAGGGAATACTGAATTGTACCAGGAAGTTCGCAATAATTTCATTCCACCTATTATTGCACGTTTTTTTAGGATTAACCCTGTAAAATGGCACCAGAAAATTGCAATGAAAGTAGAGTTGCTAGGATGTCAGTTTGGTATAGGTAAGACAACTAAAAGCTTATAACTGTGCAAGCCAAGAAGTGAAACTATTAAGGTTGTAAGTGAAATTATTAAGGTTAAAAGCTATATCGTGGGTATATTTTCAATGAGACTGAAGTCCTTTTTGGCTGCATAATCCTTCTGTAACTGGTACTTCTGAGTTTATCCAAAAATTACTACACTTAACCAGGAAAATACTGAATTTTGGTGTACACAAGGTAATTTACAAAATAAGTGTGTCAAAAGATGCCAATCACTTGCTTTCCATGTCATCGATTCATGGGGGAGGGGGGGGGGTTCCTCATTATATAACATGAACAAAAGCTTTGTAACAAGCTGTTACAGCTGCCTTCTCCTAAAAATGAGATATGGAAAACTAGAACTTCAAAGAGCTTACCTTAAAAATTCTTTTCTTCTGAAGGTCGTGCTCCTAAAATCACCTTGCCACCACCACCTCAGAACAAGAATGATGAGAAGGGTGCTGACTTCATGGATGACTCCATTCATTCAGTGAAGACTTCACTGCAGACAGATAAAACAACTTTCACACCTGAAATAAAAAACACTACAGTGACTCCAAGTGTAACCAAAGGTAGCCACAGTTAAACAGTAGAAGTATTTTGAGCTCCTTATAGTGCTTTGGCGTATCAAGTATGCTTTCTGAATTGAAATTTTCTCAGAACTTTTAATATTTTAATACAGCATTCTAATATTTACCAATTATTAAATACAAATATAATAAAATATGTACAGTTGCATACTGCATGCAGAAACAAAACCAATCTGCTAAGTAATAGGTATAATATATCTATATAATAATATATATTTATATAAAATAGTTCCATCTTCCAGAACTTTTTTAAACTGAGTTCAGCTTTTAATCACTGAAGGACTTTTGTCAGAAGGAGAAGTTGCAACTTAGGCTTCCCTTCTGAATTAATCAGGTGTAACTGCTTTATTTAATAATTTCTTAGAACAAAAAACATTTGACATAGCAAATCTTTCCTGGAGCAGTCTTGTTGACATGAAATTTGAAAAATGTCACCTGGCATAATCATTTTGTTTATTGAAGAAAATGGTCAGAAAAGGGAGCAAAGTCACTGCAGATGTGGGCACTCCTGAAGTGTCCTTTGGATGGCAGGGGACAGGATCACACACAGAGCCAGCACAGGCTGATTGGGATTAACTGGTAAGGTACTGTGGAATTTTCTTCTTAAAGAAGGTTCAAACTTAAGCGGTGGCGCTAAGGGATTGTCTGCATAAATAACAGAATACGTTGTTGTAACAGAAAAACCATATATTAAAACAAACTGGTCGACTATGATGAAAAACCCCTGCAAAATCACCAGCTGTGCATGCATGTAGAAGAGCTAGATGTTAATTGAGTTTGCACTGTGGGAACATCCAGCAGAGTAGCTTAGCTGAGGGATCTGGTGTGATAGACACTAAATGAGAAAACTCCATGCTTTACCCAAGTAATTTTCAAATCAAAAACTGATTTATGAGAAGCTCTTTTTGTCTGACACCACTCAATTTAATGCCTTTCAGATGTGGCATTGGCAGCAGTTCTGGTTCCAGTGCTGGTGATGGTCTTCACTTCTCTGATTCTTATCTTAGTTTGTGCGTGGCATTGGAGAAACCGGTAAATGAATAGATGGATGAAAGTGCTTTAAATGAATGTTAGCCTGGTGTGTGGGAATGAAACATTGCATGTATTGCTGTGGGAACTCTGTGGTCTTCACTCGTGGAAAGAATTGTTTTCTTTCTGAGAAAATACTCACTTGAATAGCAAGGACAAAACAGCTTTTTGTGACTGTTTTCATTAGAAGGGCTTTGAGTAAAATCTGGTTTCTCTGGTAGCAGCAGACTGGTGTTGGCAAGCCAGGTTACTGGTGCTTATACATTAAATTTGAGTTACAGCCAAGCTGATAGTTCTTGAGCAATAATTAATACATTTTTTGATAAGCAGATTAGCTAAAATAACCCTTTTTTCTTTATTTCTTCACAGCAAGAAAAAAACTGAGGGCACATATGATCTACCTTATTGGGATCGTGCAGGTAACAAAATGGCTTTATGAAACCATTTACTCAGAGTTTCTTTCTTTGATGTGTATTTCAGATTGCAGTAACACATTTTCCACTAGCAGAAGCTTCTCTAATGCTGAGGGAGGCATAGCAAACACTGAATGTCTTTTCTGGACGAACTTCACTGCTTCTTTCTCTGATTTCTTCTTTTTTTTCAGAAATAGTAAATGTCATGACTCCTGTTAGAGCTGACAGCTTCAGAGGTTTTTTAGTGAACAATACAGAACCTCTTACTTATACAACATGAGGGAAAAAAATAACTGATCAGGAATGTCTTTATACATTCGATAACCATTTCTTAGATACTTTTTTGTCCTGGAAAAAGTCTTTCATCTTGGTGTGTAAATTCTGTCCAAAATTTGTCTTCGTTGCCCTAGCAAGCATGTGGGATTTAGGTACTATCTTCCATCCTGCTGTCTTGTGCCTCACAAACTTAAGATCAGATGATTGCAGCGAGCAGCCCTTTGCAATGGTCCTGAAACTGCCTGTGCCCCACTGTACGGGGCAGGTGGGTTGGCACTGTGCTTCACTTCTCTGGCCTCATGTTGAAAACTTGCACATCCCTGTGTCTGCTCACTGGCAATCTTGAGTATGTCTTACCCTTTCAACAAGGAACCTTTCAGTGACCTCACTTTGATTTGTTACATGCCTGTTTTTGATAGGTCACAGCTCTGTTGTCTTAGGGTATTAATCCAGATAGTGATAATTGAATTTTTTACCTTCATCAACAAAATACAAGCTGTGCTGAAAAATATTTTAGTAGCTTAAAACGCAGTATATACCCAATCTTGGGTGGTTTGTTGGCTTTTTTTAACCCATGTGAAGGATGGTGGAAAGGAATGAAGCAGTTTCTCCCGACCAAATCAGCAGACCATGAAGAAACTCCTGTACGCTACAGCAGCAGTGAAATCAGTCACCTAAGACCAAGAGAAGTCCCAACAGTGTTGCAAACAGAGTCTGCAGGTACGATGTGGGCCGTGGTTTTTATATATATTTATATATATATATGACATGCCAAAAAATGTCAGGAATCTGGCTACATTTAGTTATTTCCTGGTTTTTGGGGGGGAACAGAGGAGAAAGTCATAGTTCTGTGGGTAAGCTTATCTCTTAAAATGCAGGTTTTTTCAGGTCTGTTCTCTCAGTCGATGTGCTGTAGATAGACACTTGCTCAAGTTAATGCAGTAACTGAAAGGTTCTTTATTTGTTTTTAAACCGCATAAAGGGTTAAAGAATTCATTTTGGTTATATTTTCATGCACTGGAAATAATTTCATGACAATATTTTTATGCACAAATCTGAAATGTGGCACCTGATTCTCTACCCTCACTATATGGGTTAAACTATACTTGTGATCTGGAAAAGGAAGATTTATGGATAGTGGCACCTTTCCCTGGTGACCCAGGCATGAGAGGAGGATGACTGACTGTGCCTTTGGTTCAGTGCTTACCTGCTGATGGCAGAATTGGGCAGATGTGCAGGAATGACAGCTTTACTGCAGGCAGAATTACTTTTCTCCTTTTGGCTGCTGGTCTGCTTTTACCCAGCTAGTCAGGCTTTTCACCTCCATCTTTTGTAATTTAGATTATCTGTTGAGCTAAAACACCTCAGCTGACCACATGCATGTCCCTTCAAAAGACAAACCCTCCACCCCAAGGATCACTTTTCATTCTGACGCAGGCAGAATAACTTTATTTAAATCTAATTTAAAGAGAAGAACATTTCAATAAGCTTTATTTTCAGACAGATTTGCAGCATGGGAAATGGCAGCTCACCTGGGAAGAAGTATAAACCAGAGAAATGGGAATGTTCTGGCTATCCCAGTGGCTTTACCTATTGGGTGGAAAGGAATCCTTTTCCAAAGCGATTGGCACTGGTGGACAGGGATGGACCACTGGTTTGGTGCAGGATGATGATCTCTGTGAAACTGCTGACAGGTTGTTTGTAAAACAATCCATTAAGTGTGTTTATATTTTGTTTTGTTGGGGCATGCAACACAGAATATGCTCAGCCCCTGGTAGGGGGAATTGTGGGCACGCTTCACCAGAGATCAACCTTCAAACCAGAGGAAGGAAAAGAAGCCAGTTACGCTGACTTGGACCCTTACAATTCCCCGATCCAAGAAGTTTACCATGCCTATGCCGAGCCACTGCCTGTCACTGGACCCGAGTACGCAACTCCAATCATCATGGACATGTCCAGCCATCCCAGCACACCTCTTGGCGCTCCTTCCATTTCCACCTTCAAAGCTGCAGGGAATCAAGCTCCTCCACTGGTTGGAACGTGCAATAAACTGTTATCCAGGACAGACAGTGCATCCTCAGCACAGGCACTGTATGATATACCAAAGGGCCAGCTGGGGCCGGGCAGTGCCGACCAACTCGTGTACCAGGTACCACAGAGTGTGGCCCATTCCACTGGGAATAAGGATGATGAACAGAGTTAGCTCCTGAGCAAGGTAGAATGATGGCTTGTTTCTAAAAGCCATTTCCATAAAGCTCACAGTTTCATTTTTTAAATTCCATTGTTTTGATGTTGTTAGTCTTAAGTAATATAGTGTTGAACCAAAAGATGTGGTGTGGAGGGTCTAGGAAAAAATTCTGCCTTTCCTCAAGCTGTATGTACAACTAAGAGCTTGTCTCCTGCAAAACCATGGACTTTTTTATTACTACTGTACAATTGTCTGTCAGACATGAGAGAAGAACTCTTCATGATTAGCTTCAGTAATTCATAGATGTGAATGATAAATTGGGAGAAACAGTTGGAGTACAAAAGCCAGTCATTTCTTCCTAATGGTACTATTTCTTGGGGGAAAAATACCCCACTGCAAAACCCAAACCTCTTCATTTCTGTGCAAGCTTCTAAAATTCCTCTTTCCTTATAAAATGTCTGCACAACTTTGGACTTAACAACCTGCTATCAAGACTGATCGCAAAAATCCCTTTAGCTTCATGGCATAAAATAGTTTTGATTCCAAATTACATTATTTCAACTTTTGTTAACAGAATTGGGAATTGTTAGCTGTGTGTTCTCAGAAGATTCCTGCCTTCTTGGTTAGCCTTCCAAAACTAGAAGCTGCTGTCTGTACAATCTCTTTTCTGCCTCTTCTCCTTAAGCCACTCAGTCTTGTTCCTTCCTAGGGATCCAGGAGGCACAGATTGGCACAAGCAAACTACCTGACAACTGCTTTTACATTTTTTCTACACTGTGAGGGCCACTTGAATAGCGTCTGCCTCCAAGTCAGATTTCCCTAATGCTCAGTTGCAAGAAGCATCCAGGTCTTGGAGGTGACTTGAACTGAGAAAGGCCCTGCCCTGCCCTCCCCCAGAGTGTCCATTATTCTCTGTTCAGGTGTGAGCTTATACAAAGAAAGATCTGTACATACTTTTGTGAGTGCTTAAGGAAGCACACAAATATTCTTGATGGTGCACAGTTTGTGTTAGACATGCATTTAGCACATATGGTACGTTTTAGCACAACTGACAAACTTTAGCCTTAGGGCTTTTTTTATGATTGTTCTTATTAAAAGCATGAAAGATTCCAAAACCTTTTCAAAAGAACCAATACTATTCCAAAGAGTGTCCATTTCAGACATATTTATTGGAATTTGTAACCTTTGAATGTTCTAGTGTTCTGTACTATGAAAGCAGTGAGTCAGTGATTCATTGGTGTAATGTAGACTCATTTTAGCTAGGTCATCACAAATGAAAAGAGTCTGAATGTCATATTTGCCATTTTTTTATCTTGTTAGAAAAAAAAGCACATATTTCTTACCTAAGTAGTAGGAAAAACACCCACTATAAAAATGCTGTATTTTTATTTTAACAGCACTGTTGGAAGGATGCTGAATTAATTTGTAGATGTGAGACCCCCCTTGCTACACAGTAGCTCAGTTTTATGGACTGCAGGGGTTACTGTTTGTTTTTGTGATGTAACTCAAAACCTTGTTTATTGCCCAGGTCCTTAAACGCTGTGGAGGACATGTAAATGGAAATTGCAGTGCTGTTCAAGGGGCTGCCACCATGCCTTAATACCAGTACAGTATCCTCACTTACCACTTGAAAATCTGTTTGCAGAGGGGCTGTATATAAACTCTGGAATCAAAAATTACCTGTGGCCTGTTCAGCATCTGAAATAGGATATTACATAGAATCATAGAATGGCTGGGGTTGGAATGGGCCTTAAAGATCATCTGGTTCCAATCCCCTGCCATGGGCAGGGACACCTTACACTAGATCAGGTTGCTCAGAGCTCCTTTGAACCCGGCCTTAAACACTTCCTGGGATGGGGTGTCCTTCAGCTTCTTTGAGCAACCTGTTGCAGTGTCTCACCACCCTCACAGTAAAGAATTTCTTCCTTATACCTAACCTAAACTTCCCTCTTTCAGTCTGTGCCCATTTCCCCTTGTCCTGTCACTGCAGTTCCTGACAAGGAGTCCCTCTCTGGCTTCNTTCCTGACAAGGAGTCCCTCTCCGGCTTCCCTGCAGGCCCCTTCAGATACCGGAAGGTTGTAATGAGGTTTCCACTTAATCTCCTCTTCTCCAGGCTGAACAGCCCCAACCTTCTCAGCCTGTCTCCATAGGGGAGGGGCTCCAGTCCTCTTACCAACCTCATGGCCTCCCCTGGACTTGCTCCAACAGTTCCATGTCCCTCTTATGTCGGGGGCACCAGAGCTGGATGCAGCACTCCAGATGGGTTCTCACCAGAGCAGAGGAGAATCCCTCAACCTGCTGGCCATGCTCCTTTTGATGCAGCCCAGGATTCCAATAGCTTTCTGGACCGTGAGAGCACACTGCCTGATCATTTTGAGTTTTTCATCAACCATCACCCCCCAGTCCTTCTCTACAGGGCTGCTCTCAATCACTTCTCTGCCCAACCTGTATATGTGCCTGGGATTGCTCTGATCCAGGTGTAGGACAATACTTTGTTCAGCTCCATGAGGTGCCAGCTCTCAGCCCTGTCCCGGTCCCTCTGGATGGCATCCCTCAGCTTGGTGGTGTTGGCAAACTCCCTGAGGGTATGCTCAGTCCCGCTGTCCCTGTCACCAACAAAGATGCTGAAAATAGTCTGTGCTACCTTAAAGCCCAGTTCTGCAGTTTCTGATCATTCATTCTCATTCATTGAGAATGACTTTTTTTAATTACTTTTTTTAGAGTTGGGTATCTTAAACCTAAATGTGAATGTAAGTAAGGATGGTAAATAAGACCCATTTGTGAACAGCAAATTCCTGCCTATAATTGTACTTTTGATGTTACTGCAACTTTTTCTGCCTGACAAAATAGTCTGCAATCTTTGTAGTTTTGCTTAAACAGGTAAGTAAGTATTCTTAGTTATCAGCAGCAACTATAACTGAAATTACCTGAGGTGGAAAGTTGTTAGTTTCCATTAAGATGTGACAATACAACTACAGCCAAGTTAAGAATCCTCTCCATTTTCAACATGCACCAGTTTAGGCTTAGAAAAATTACCATAAAAACAAATGGATGTGTTCGAGTCAGTATAAATGCACCTGGATTTAATTTTCACTTCAGACCAGGAATGGTAGAACTGTGGATAGCTGGAGGCTAAGGTGGTGTAAGAATTAAACAGTTTGTCTACAGTGGGTTAATTTTTAAGAAAACATAATGCAACTTCATCATCTGAGCAGTGTGAACTGTTAAAGAAATTGATGTTTTTAAAATTTAAGCCCATTTTCTGAAGGAATTTGGTCCCAGGCTTTGCTCCTGCTTCAGACTTTGAACATATTAGCTGCTGGGGCCAAGATACATTTGAATATGTAACAGCTGGGTTTAATTGCATGACACACTAAGACTAGAATTTGCCTGTGTACAATAAAGCAAAGGTACATTTCATGGGTCTCTCTTATATGTGAAGACATATGTATATAATATGTATTTCACTCTTGTTTGGCTTGAGTATTCTCCCAGAATGTATGTTCTTACCTCAGCATGTACTGTAGTCGCTCAGTATTTGTATATGTTGCTAGGACTTAGACTGTATAAATAGTGAGGGGGTTTTATATGTTAAAAAGTATTTTAAATAAATTGTACATATGTATTACTCAGTATGTTTGCAGTTAACAGTTACCTTATATCTAATTCATTTGCAGTCTGGAAGTGCTGGGGTTGTCTGTGAGTTATGTGGGGTCATGCCCTGTCTCCAAGAGCTTCCTGGCAGGAGGTGGGCTGGTCCCTGTTCCCAGTCAGCACAACACCTCTGCACTACTGGAGAGGCTGCTAGTTCAGTCTTCAACTAGACCATGGCTCTTTCCAGTTACTGAGTAAAGCTGATGCCGCTTGTGCTTTTCCCCTTCATATGAATTGCAGCACTGAAGTGCCTCATGTAAGGAACTCAGTCATAATTGCCTTTCTTTTATAAGTAAAAGGAGGTGTGAGTTCAGTGTCTCATTGCAAGCTGAAAGAAACTCCTGTTGCTCTACCAGGCACTTCAAATGTCTCCTAAAACATCAAACAAACACACATAATTAAAGTAGGCAATGCTGACCTGTGGGGGGATTAACACTACAGAATTCTACTGCACGTGATATAAAGCTGACACTGGACTGAGTTGTCTTTTCCTTAGGTAAGCATTAAAACAATTGTTGATAATCTACTACATGCTAGTTGAATCCTTCTTCCTAAGTGGGACAGTTTAAAAACTCTCTCTAGTGATGAATTGCTTTGTTGGTACAAGCAGAGAAGGGTAAGGAAGCTGTTTTCCCATGGGAACACTATTATACTTCAGAATTCATGGGGTTTTTTAAATAACTAGTTATGAAACTTCACATTTTTCCAGGATCTTGGATGCAGAACATCTCAAAGCCAGCAGACTGACACTGAACAGTACCGAAGAGCTGTATGTACAATTTTATGTTGTTTCAACCAATTTTTTCCCCTTTCATTTTGCGTTATAAAATATATCTGACAAATCCACTATTTTCAAGTTCTGCAGTTAAAGCACAAATATTTTCAGATCTTAATTCACCTGGTTAAAAAAAATCCTTACCTGGCATTCCTTTTTTGTGTGTCTTCAGACTTAACCTCAGATGGTTTTCATGTCTCCTAACCATGAAGCTGCATAGAGAACCAAACAGAAATTTAACATTAAAAAAATAAGTTATTTTTCCTTAACTGATCCTTTATCTTCAAACACATGCACAAGGAATGTATATACAATATTTGCTTACAAGTATACAGTAAATATAACTACATATCATTAGTTATATGTAGTTAGTAATGCTGTATTGAATTGGAACTATATATGACATCCAAGTTTTGCAAAATGAAACCAAACACTTATTCTCACATAATTTGAGGCAAAACAGCGTGTGAAGTCCTATTTTTTTCTATACAACCACTTACATAAAAATGCCACTGTCTTCATCAGCTTTTCTCTAGTACATCTGCACTGAAGCTTATTTCCTCATAGTATTGACAATTCCATGGAAACAAGTGGATTTTGTTACCAGCTACTTGGAGGTTGATTAGCAAAGTAAGACTGTGACTGTATAATCTAAATATTCAATGGCAAATACTTACGAAAAACCCTACTGAGTCAAAAGTTTCCTGAATTCTGAATGTGGGTTATTGCAGCTTAAAAGAGAAAAAAAATTTGCTTTCATATTCTTCAGCTCAGAACAGAATTATTTATACAAAAAAGCACTTCATGTTATGTATTATGACAAAAAATCGTTGTACATCTGTTAACTAACATAACTATTTTCAGATAAAAACTGTATTCAGAAGACCTCAAAAATACTGCACTGCAGAGTACTTAACTCTTCCTACTCGAGAAGGAAAGTGCTAATGCTTGGAAAACGTCAGGATCAATCTAGTGTTTTCTTCGCAGAGCACTTAATTGATCAGTGAGGATCACATATGTTAAATGTGAACCCCCCCCAAATTTCCCTGATTCTGTTCTAGTAAAAAAGGAATTGTGTCAAAATGTACCTCTTTTACAGGCAGCCAAGTTAATGCAGTGATGTAAATCTCAGCCTAGAAGATGGGAGATGTGGGAAAGTGGTTGGGATGCAGCTGTCACATCCTCTTGTTTTGTATTTGTCTTGTACTTTTTGCTGTCTTGTGGAGGCACTGGGAGGTAGCCCCATGCCAGATGGACCCACTCCGAGATGTTCAGATGTTACCAATTTTACTGAGCACTGTGACTTGGGAACCTGTGGGTTTACTTTCACAAAAGCCTTTCATGCACAGAAAGTCCTGTCAGGAAAATTAATTCACAAACACCACAGGTTTATGTCCAAAAAGGAGACACAGGAGTCCTGTAACTTTATTCAAATAAAGGGAGAGGCCATGGGCCATTTCCCATGTTGCGTCTCAAATTGCTGGGGGATGCAACCCCCTTTTTATCCTAATTCCCAGCCTGGTTGCCCCATTGGCTGAGGTACTCAGAAGGTACAGACTTCTCAAACCCCCTCTTCTATGCCCACCTCTAATATGCACCCCCCTTTTTGTTATATAAAAGAAAAAAACCTATTCATAATTCTATTCAGTCTTTGTTCTTTTTCTCTAGGTTCACAAATGTAACATGGCCTTGGCTGAGCAACAGTCTGTGTTGATTAGTAGCTGCTTCTAGAACTGAGAGTTCTCTTCTGTTACTTCCCAATCTCTAAGTTCCTAGCCCTATCTACAAGCAGATTCACAGGGTCTGCTTGTAAAGACACATTCATCTTACTCTTTTCAACCATGTGCTAACTGAAGCAGGTTAAGCTAGACCACATGGTGCCGCTTAATGAGGTTTCTGTATTCTGCACACAAAAAATGTTACCCAGGAACTGTTATTCCTTTTTCACCCTTTCCTCTTGATGCCCTCAGGCCCTACATGGAGTGCCAAAATCTGCCTTGGTTTGAAGGATGGGTGTCTGCCAAGGAAGGCAGAACATCCCATGGAATGGAAAATATGACCCCTGTCCCTCTGAATTATTATAGCTTTGAAAGTCAGGGGCTTTTTNAGCAGGAACCTTGGAGCAGCGGCCGCGGCGTGAGCCTGCCCGGCAGGCATTGGGTGTTGGGTTACGGTGTAGTGAAAAACGCGGAGTAGTAGCAGAAAAACAGCGGGGCTGAAGAGGGACTCGCTCCCCTGGATAGCTGACCGGCGATGGTTGGTCCCGGTGGCTGGGCTGTGCAGAGGCGGGTGAGAGGCGGGCCGACATGCACTGGCTCTGGGCTCCCCAGCAGCAGAGAAGTTAGCCAGTAAGCCCAGTCACAGTGCCAGAGGAAAAGAAACAAAAAGAAACGGGCGAAACCCACAAAGCAACAATATCCCTGGTCAGAGACAACACAGTGTCGGGCCAGCCGAATCGCCCGCTGTGGTGCTTTGACAAGGGCCCAACGCCAGGCACCCACGAGAGGCGCTCGCTCACCCCTCTGCCACAGCTGAGCCGAGAAGAGGAAAAAAAAGAAGAAAATTAGTTAAGGACCAGGAGAAAACACTCCAAGATCAAAACAGGCTCGAGTTAAAGTTGCAAAATGAATTTAGTACTAACAGGANTAGCTTTGAAAGTCAGGGGCTTTTTGGCAAAGATATGTGAAAAGGAATAACAGTTCTTGACTGGTCTGTGTATGGATAATAAGGCCGCAGGCAGCACCAAAGAGGCCAGAACGCAGTGCCAGCCTCTCGGCTCTCCGGCGCCTTCCCCCTCGGTGCCGTGGCGCTCACGGCCGCCAGGGGGCGCTGGTGGCCCCGGCCGGGCAGGGCGGGAGCAGTGATTGCCCCGCGCCTGCNAAAAAGAAGAAAATTAGTTAAGGACCAGGAGAAAACACTCCAAGATCAAAACAGGCTCGAGTTAAAGTTGCAAAATGAATTTAGTACTAACAGGAGAGAATAATGAGAAGTAAAACAAGTCCTTAAAATACCTTTTTTCCCCCCCAACCCCTCCCTTCCTCCCAGTGATAGGTCAGTTCATCACCTGAGATTTCCTTCTGCTGCTCTGGGAGAGGAGTCCTTCCCCTGCTGTGCCGTGGGGTCCCTCCCAGGGGAGACAGTTCTCCATGAACCTCTCCAGTGTGAGTCCACTCTCACGAGCAGCAGTCCTGCCACACCTGCTGCAATGTCAGTCCCTCCCCTGGGCACACATTCCCCCTAAACTGCTGTGCCGTGGGTAGCTCTTCCTTGGGGTGCAGTCCTCCAAGGAGAGGCTGCTCCAGCCTGGAAGCAAGGCCCTCTCTCCCCACCAGGTCTCCCACTGGATCACAGCCTCCTCCAGGCATCCACCCACTCCAGCATGAGCACGTCCCCAGGGGCTGCTGGTGGATCTCTGCATCCCCCGAGGATCCCCATGGGCTGCAGGGGCTTCACCATGGTTTGCAACACAGCCTGCAGAGGCATCTCGGCTCCAGCACCTGGAGCACCTCCTGCCACTCCTTCTCCACTGACCTCGGTGTCTCCATGTTGTTTTCCCTCACATGTTCTCACCTCCTTCTCTTCTCTACTAGAAGAGAAACTGTGTGCACTTTGATTTTCTTCTTAAATATGTTGTCACAAAGGCATTACCACTATCTCTTAATTGGTCCAGCTTTGGCCAGCAGCATGTCCATCTTCAGAGCCATCAGGGACTGGCTCTGCCAGACATGGTGGACGCTTCCATCAGCTTCTCACCAAGAAGCCACCTCTGTGACCACCCCCCCCACCACAAACCAGGCCATCCAAAACCAATACACCTGCCCAGAAGGAAGGAGCTGCGATGCTCCTCCCACCAACTCTTGCAAGAAATCCCAGTCTGCCTCTTGCCCATCACAATAGTCCCAGAGCTGGGGGGTGGTGGGCAATGACCACCCAGACACACCACAAAAGACCAGAAAGGGTATGGGATACAGAAACCCTTCCCAAGACAGCACAGAAGTAACAAATCCTTACCCACCACAAACAGACTGCCTTCCTGATCTCCAGGTTCCTTTTCAACACAGGTACCTTCCCTCATCTCAGTTCTTCCTGACATTTTATTCCTGTATCTTGTACAAATAAATGCTCCAGAAAGTTTCACAGGAAATTTCTAAAAACTCCTGCCTTCAGCATACTTGACAAAGTTACCAGGTCCTGGTAACTTGTAAAGCTCCAGCAGCCTGAGTTTACAACCTCATGGAAGATTTTTTTAGTGAAAAGGTGTAAGGTTATGGCAGTGTGTCCAGCTCAGAAACTCATTCCCAGGGCTTCCTAGAGTGCTCTGTGGGGCACAAATACTGTAAGCACATGGACCTTTCCATACTAATGGCACTGGCATGAAAACACTTCTGAGTTAAACTGAAGAGGGAGATTGTGATTTATTTGTGGTTCATAAAAAAATATCGTAAAAATACAGGACTTGAGCTCAGCTTCTGTTACATAATGTGCATTGACAATGCAAACCATCCTTCTTCTTTTTGCTTTTCTACCTGTAAAAGAAGAAACCAGTTGAAATTCGTATACAGCAAACTTCCCACAGACTTGTGTGATAGGACTGCCATCAGCACCATGGAGGGAGTCACACCACCTACTTTCAAGCCACATCTACCTCAATAATTTCAAATTTCCCTTCTAGGTATGTATAGTTTGCTGTTAGGATACAAAGTCCTGGACCCTAACTCTGTTCTCTTTATCACTCCTAATTTAGGTTATTGTGAACACCAAGAAGTAAGTTATTAATGTCCTCATGGTTGCTTTCAAGCTTATAAACACCTCTGACTGGTTTATCAGACTATGCCTGCAGAGTTCCCTGTAAAAGCATCTCGTTGCAGGCTATCCTTTTCTTTGCACATCAGGAGTCAGAAATCTAGACTGGGGATTTTTCTTTACATTTGGATTTATTCATCCTTCAGAAAATGACTTGTGCAACAGCTAGGTAAGAGCTCATTTGCCTCTTGACTGTGGCTCTACCAATGTATCATAATCATGGCTGGAGATTCTCTGGAGCCACCAGGGAAAGACCTCCAAAGGTTTCCAGTTCTAACACACAAAGATGTCACAGCAGAAAAGGGTTACTCACTTGTAAACAACATCTCTGTGGTGGAAAATAATGAATGTCACTAGTTCTCAGGTCTCTTCTCACCAATTGTCTATAATGCAAACTGCTACGAATCTATTAATAATAGCCTTGGGATGTTTAAAACAGGACAGAGCTCTCCTCCCTTCATTCATCTTATGATCATCTTTTTCCTTTTATGACAACATAATAAAATTTTTTGGCTCAAGATTTTGCAGTCTCACCTTTGGCCTTTGGCTGACAGACGTTAATTTGGCATTTTCTGATGTGG
Organism: Erpornis zantholeuca; assembly: GCA_013400515.1. Taxonomy (NCBI): domain Eukaryota; kingdom Metazoa; phylum Chordata; class Aves; order Passeriformes; family Timaliidae; genus Erpornis; species Erpornis zantholeuca. The sequence continues at coordinate 3,336 of VZTN01019569.1, read as the reverse complement.
CACTTAAAGGTGAACAAGGTTTGCTGGAGTCTCCTACAGACCTGGAGATATATTAAAATAAGACTGAAAAAGTGAAAAATGGAAGTGACTACAAGAATAGTATCTCTGATCCTGAGTCAGGACCCCTCATCAGCAGTCTTCAGCAACACGTGTCATCTGTCTTGTGTTAGATTGCAGATATTTTAAATACAAAGAAGTTGTAAAAAAGCTATTAGACCTTTGTCCCACTTCCAGAGTTTAATGTGAGAAAGTCAGGGAAAATCCACAAAGCCAAAAAACCACATGGCAATTTCTCCATTGTGTTCAATTTCGGCTGCAGAGGTAATTAAGATATTAAAAAAATGAAAGAGTAAAGGGTCAACTTTTACCTTCTTATACAGGTCATACTGGCATGGGAAACACTGTCATCCTTGGAACTGTCCACAGCCACTGCCCCAGGAACAGACACTTCAACTGTCCTCCTTGCATTTTCTAGGCAATAAATAATTGCTTGATTCTGATGAGAACACAGCAACATTGCACAACAACATTCACTTTACCATTTTTTCCAGAGGCATCACAACCTCTTCCCAATTGCATAGAATATACAGACCAGAAATAAATCTTCAGGTTAAAACATCATATCCACTTTCTGAAAATGACTGACATGGGGAGCAGATATTCAGAGCAAATACAGACAACGTACACATACATAGAATGATTCTTCCACGGTTAAATTTTCTGTGGTTTTTGGCAATTAGAGCCTTGGAGACTTCTGATCTCTCATCTTTGTTCCTTTAAGATTTTACTTACCATGTGGAATTTACATTACAACAGCTGAAGAATATTGAAAGTGCTATGACCCAACCCATGAGTCACTGTGCATGCACCTGCATGCACACACAGTGGTCCCTCCTCCCTCCCTCCAAGTCCTTCCCCCTTTATACATCCTCTGTGGTTACACAAGGGGAAAGAAAGGACAGGTGTCCCAGACAGAGCACGAGTATGTGGTCACATGCAGTTCTGCTTGTCATGACAATGACTCCATGAAAAGATAAAGCAGCCCTGACTGCCTGGAAAGTAATTTTTTTTATAGTTACATATGGCAGCTAATCTATGAATCTTGAATCAGCAAGAATATTCCTTAAGATAACTTACCTCTTTACATGACTGGAAGCTCCAGTTATTCCTTTCTATTAGTACTGGCAGTAACTGAGCAAGAGAGTCTGATGGGAAGAGTACCCAAAAGACCAAACACTAAAACGTGGTTGAGAATAGGATAACTACTGTCATGATTTTTAGAAGTCTGATGTAAATACTTCAGTCTTTTTCACCCAAGATTCTGCATGACAGAGGATGGGCTAAAAAGCCCAGTGCCCACCGGTGACTATCACAGAATCGATTAAGCTGAAAAAGACATCTGAGATCATCAAGTCCAACCTTTGAACACCACCTTGTCAAACAGACCAAGGCACCGTGTGCCACCATGTGCACCAGTCTTTCCTCAAACACCTCCAGGGACGGTGACTCCACCATGTCCCTGGGCAGCCCATACTAATGCCTGACAATCCTTTCTGTGGAGAAATTCCTACTAATGTCCAAATGTACCACCTGTTCTTCAGGCAGGAACACAGCAAAGAACAGATTTAACATGAAGCATGGTACTTGCAGCAGACTAATTACTAAGAAGGTAATTTTAGGAGAGGTTTAGCTGATGTGTTTTTAGCTCTCTGAAGTAAGGAGTGTTTGTACCCATACAGTCATTAACAGCAAGTGCACTGCTGACCACAATCACTGATCCAGTAAGATAAGGACTCTCAAAAGGAGAAAAACATTGCCTTACTAGCTTTTGTTTCTCCTGAAGCTGGGTACTTACCAGTGTAATTCAGGGATGGGGCTGGAACAGGAGACAACACTGGAGGGACCATGTCAGCAGCAGCTGATTTCTGCTGGTCTATCAACTGCAACAGTTTATCCCGTGCTTCTGTACTCTGGCGATTCAGCTCTGCTATTCTTTCCTCCAAGCTCCTCGATACCATGAGATGACTCTACTTGGATAATGGGATAAATGCTTCCAATGAAAAATTTACAATTTGCAACCTCAAGGAGGGCATACAATATATTTCAAGTGCTTCTATGCATTTAGTTTTCAAACTGAAAGTGAATATAATTATATAGTACTTCCTTTGAAAGATCTGGTTTTGTCCTGCTGTCCTGTATCTAAGTCCTTAACTGATTAAACATTACAATATTTTATACTGGTCTTCCTTCAAGTAGGAAAAATACAGTTATTGTCCACATAATTTGAGAAAGAAAAAAAAACCCACACAAACCACCAAACTCAACAAAATCCACCAAGCATCCAGCAATTAACTACAATTAAGAATATACTTAATCAGAGAGACACATATTAGGAGAATGTGGGGAAACAAAAGCAGGTTTCTTGCAAAAGTGTCCTGGAACTCATCTTTAAGCCAGGTTTTGATCTGCTTGGACCTCTTCCCCTCCCTCTCTCAGTAATTTCTTCCACAAAAACAACACTTACTAAAAGTTTGCATCACCCTGTACAATCAAATGACTAAATATTACACAACATAACACAATGTGGAAGT
>VZTN01019568.1:1030-42545 GCA_013400515.1 Erpornis zantholeuca | reverse complement strand
TTTTTTTTTCTGGAAATTCTGAAAATAAATCTCAGCTTTCATTTGTCATCAGTTTTTGTCTCAGACATATATAACACATGGAGGATTAGAGTGGCAGACGTAAGATGCCAAATTATTACAGATAAAATCTCCATGTCATGAAAGGACACCTATATCCTGCCTAATTTCAGCTAAAGCTAAAAAGTAAATTTTCTTCCAGTGTTTTTACTTGTCATGTGACAGACTGTGTGCCCCTGTTGAACATCCATTACATTAAAGGAATATTACTGGAATCCTGGCTGCCCCTAGGTTGTACAGAAAAGGGGAACTTAGGGGTAAGCTCACAGTATCAATCTCTAAGAGAGCTGCTCAGAGCCTGGAACTACTATGTTTTTTTCCCCCCTAGGCTTCTATAATGGCTAGAATTGCATCCTGTTTCATAGGTTACACTTGCAAAGGCATGCAGCGGCTGTTATGCACCAAATGTGGTGCAGCTGAACACAAAGCAAGATTCACACAGGCTTTCTGTGAAAAATAAAACAAAGCAAAACAGCACATAAGTACATAAGAAGAAAGCATTTCTGCAAGCCAGCAAATACATTACAAGCATTGACTCTCACTAATTCACTTTTCTCTTTTGAATCTTTGTGGATGTCCGGTGCTTTGAAAGAATTCCTCCCACCTCCCTGTTATGTATTCCCAGGCTTTTCTGCTGCATTGTTACTTCACTTCCAGGTAACCTTTCCTTTTTAATCTGTTTTCTTGTGCTCTAAACTTTAGCATAAAGAAGTTGTTGGAGTAGGGGATGATTCAGATTCTAACAGTTCTGTCTTGCTAACCCTGCATAATAATTTCCTCGGAATTCATGCCAAAGATGAAACAGAGAGGACTTAACTTTCAAGATTCAGTTACAAGATGCAGGAGACTGCTAATTCTACATATGGCTGGGAAAAAAAATAACCAAATTGTTCAAAATTGCCATCTCAGTCACTTTGCTTTGAATGCTTGTTTGGTTTAGGTAAAAACGGTTCAGGAATTTCCAAATTAATGGACCAATGCAAGATGACATATTAAGGGAGAGTTCTGAAGTTTATGAAAATCCACAGAATTATTGGTGATTGGGAAAAGTGCAGAAAACAAACAAATACATGAACTGGGAATAGTCAGGCTGAAAAAATATTTTCCCAATAATATGGAAAACATTATTTGAAGGATAATAAGGAAGGATGACTTAATTACTTGCAACAACTCATTTAAATCTGCACAAGCATTACACAGCTATTTTTTTCATGTCTGTTCCTAGAACCAGTCACTATAGACTACATGTGTTGGTCTGGGTTTACAATCTTAGAGTCTCAAACTCTTGGCCTGTGGCGTTTTGATGAATAAATATTTCCTGGCTTGGTAGAAAATAGTTCACTCTCTATTATTTCATTAATCAAAGCCCTTTGATGTTATGGAGCATAATTTTTCTTGACTGGGTAAATAATTGGTATAATTTTCCTTCTGTTGCAACATCATTTCATTCTGCTGAAGTACTGATTGCCTAACAAGATCTTTAAGTCTCGCTGTTTCATAAAATGTTAGTTTCCCATTAGACACACTGCTTTTCCTCTCAGATAAAAAACACGGATCAAAGAAATGGCCAAAAGAAATGAACAATATTCAAGTGGGTTTTTCCCCCTCTTTTCCCTCTCTAATTTGTGTAACTGAAAATTAGTTCTGCATGAGTCAGAAAGAAATCAATAGATTGTTGCCAAATCTGCATACCCTTCTGATGCATGACTGAGTATCAAACTGGTACTGAGCAATGATTCCAGACACGATGGCTTTCAAATCAAGAACTATCATTGACTAGCAGCCTAACAAATCCCACTTTGTCCTGTTGGATGTCCTCTGCCTCTACAGGCATTAGGGTTTAAGGACTTAAAAGAGCACCATGAACTGCCTCAAACACTGTCAAAGAAGGAAGTTCTCATAAGATAAGCCACTACAACAGGAACTTAGGAAAAGCACAGATGGCAAATAGGGAGGCCATTAACACCAGACCTAAATGGAGGTGAAGGTTTGGAATTAGCACATTGGACAAATTCCACTGTGCACGCTGTGGGAAAAATGCAAATGGCAAAAACAAGGAGATGCCAGGCCTGGTGAGGCATATCTGGATAACCCACCCAGACAAAAAAATCCCACCATGGCAAACTGTGAGAAAGGAAACAGCGGCTTACACACATGACATTCCAAGTTACATGAAAAGCATCTATGCCTCATGGATACTGGGGATGTGCACCTGGAAAAGAGTGGTACCTCCAGCACTAAGCAAACCAGTGTGAGGAATGACAAGCAGGATGCCAGAGGAATCCATGTGGTGGTGATATCTTTTGCTGAATTTCTCACTCTTCCCCCTCCTTCCTCCTATTTCTATCTCTGCCTCTACTTCAAATTTACAACTAAATAAAATCTGTACTATTGATTTTGATGTATCATCTTGTCTGCACCTTAATTCAGGCAGAGGCATCTTAACAATCAGATCCTAACAACAGGGCAGGCAGAATTTGGATGCAGAAGTCTATGTAATATTTATGCTTTGAAATGAGACCTCAGTTCCAGAAGAAAAGGGAAGTATTTTAACTCTTACAGAAATATAATGATACAACATAATTTCCAGTTTGTGTTTCTAGAAATGTACCCCACTGACTCTCATATGAAAAAAACCCTATGTTGAAAAATAATTTCAAGAGCCAAACTAAGTGAAAACTCCACTCATCTACAGCGTAGGTTAAAACAAGCTCTGAAATCCATGTATTATAAGCTTCCTTTTTTTTCCATGAAGCTGTCTTATGAGCTTGCTTAATAGCCTGTACCAACAAATGCTCCCAACAAAAGGCATCACCATGCACCTAGCTTTCTTTTAAACTGTTTGAACACAAAGAGATCATAGAATCATAGAACAGAGTGGGCTGGAAGGGACCTTCAAAGGTCATCTAGTTCCAGCCTTCCTGCAATGAACATAGAAAAGTCATATTTGCACATTCATGACAAAATATTGCTCGATTGTGTTCAACAGGAAACAGACTTTTTTCTTTTTTTTTAGATGATAAATATTTTTGAGGTAAGTGGTTAATAGAGAAACAGGGTGGAGTTTCTACCACTGTTTAATTCTGAACCACCTGTATCATGGTGTGGGTATGGTTTCAGGAGGAAGCCAAGTCCACCAGTGGCAGGGTTGCCATCCTTTCATGGGCTCAAAGGAGGAGGTGTGCAAGTTCTGGGGTCAGCCTGGCACAGCCAGCCCCTCTCTGCCACTGGCAGGCTTTTTCCTGTTCCTCTGAGCAAAGTCCTTTCTGGTTTGGTGCTAGAAGACACAAAAGGAAGAGAGCAGCAGCAACCACGGCTGCGGCTGAACTCCAAGAGTGCCACTCCTGCTCCCACAGAGTCAGGCACAGGAGAACGGTCCCCTGATCTCTTCAGAGCCCACTCAGGTCTTGCCCCTGATTTTCCAGTGTTTTTGTGCTGGGAAGTTAAGCTTTGACTCTTCCTGACACATATTGCCTTTGTTTTTCCCAAATCCACATGGCCCCACATAGGACCAGTCACCATCTCTGCCTTTTTCTGGAAAACCACATTGGGCACTGTCTTCGGGAAGTATTTTTGTTTCTTCAGTGATAAGCACCCTTTTTTGTGCAAAACACTCTTGTATGCTCTTTTATTAAATTTTTTTTTGGTTATTGTGATTTTTCACTTGAGTGTGATTCCAGCTTATAATCTTCCCTAGTGTTTCCTCCTCTATCAGGAGAGGGTGGGGGAAAGGGGGTAGCCTGAGTGGGTTTAATTTTCCTGCTGTGTTTTAAACTAGTATATTAAGAAAGAAAGAAATTTGACACCACTGAACACTTTGGAATATAACCTTATTGCTAAATGAGTTAATTCTCTCATCAGTCTAATTTGATGACCAGTTAATAGTATCTTTTAACACCCATAATCACAGAATGAACTATGGAAATGAGGAATGCAAACAATTTATCCCACAACTATCATGTACAGTGAATATGGACAGCTTCAGATACACCAGCCATTAACTCGGGATGCAGCTTGCAGCCACCTGACAGCACACCAGCCCTCCTACCCTGGAAGACACCTAGGACAGAGAGAACCCACAGTCATGGATTCAATTAATTTGACAGAAACCTAGGAGGGACAGGTATTGACTATGGAAATTGTGCTTATGTATATATCTCTATATATATGTATATAGTTGGAAGGCATAGGATGTTGATGGTATAAGGCAAGGGCTGGAAAATGTCTTGGTTACAGTCAGGACAGGTTTAATTATTTGCAATAGCCAGGAGGGGCCATGGCTAGGATCCAGAAGTTATTCTACACCACCTCAAGTCTATACCACTCCAAGGGCAGAAGGAAGGAAATCTCTTCTGAGGGGAATGAGTTGCTTCAAGTCAAGTAAATGGGGAGGAGGGAGTGGTCCTGTAACCCTGGTTCTGAGCCTGAGAACTGTTTGCCTGTCTATTACACTTTGCTATTATTATTGCTCTTACTGTTAATTTTCTTATCACATTGCTATTTCCAGTAAATTGTTCTTATCTCAACCTGCAATCTTTACTTTTTGTGCCTCCCATTCTTTTCTCCATCCTGCAACAGGAGAGGGGGCAGAGTGAGTGGCACATGCTTTGGAGAGTCTCAGTGGGAGCACTAAATTGGTGTGTACCATTCCTAAACCATGCCATACACACAGACAGAACTCTTTCTTTTGGTGTTCTTGGTAGTTTTATCAAAAAGTATCCAGATGTCTGGATAGCTGTCTGGGGAGTAAGAGAAATGAAAAAACAATGTGTATCTGTGCACAGGCAAGACTACTGGTTCAGAACCTCATTTGGTATGGACTGATGCAAGGTTGCCAAAGTCAGTGAAGCTGTAATACTGACTGTAGGTCGGCTCCTCTTTTAATTTATTCTGATGTTACACAACGGCAGAAAAATAAAGTAGAGTGTTAGAAAAAGGCTGTAAGTAATTGTATTATTCTTCTTCTGAAGGCTGCACATGATATATCCCCCGGTCTAAACCCCCAGAACTGTAGACAATTAAGCAGCAGCTTCTAGGTAGTGGCCCTGCACAATTATGAAGACGGTGCTGCTGTTCATTTATTTTAAGAAGTAGGTATTGTCCTTGGAGAATATGATCAGATGATCCTTGCTCTCTTTTTTGCTTTGTATATTTTTCAGCCACGCAAGCTCTGATCAACCTTGCAAGTGCCCTTTTGGATGCTGGCCTTCCTCCTTTGCAGATATAGAACAGAAAGAAAAGTCTAACTGTATCCTGAAATCCTTGTGATCTGTAAATCTATGTCTCTGCAGCCCTAGGGACATTTCAACAATGTGAATCAAGTTCTATTCCACTTGCAAGCTAAAGGTACAAAAATGGGGATGCTACTTTCTAGATTAAAGAAGCATCAATAGAAATGTATCAAGAATCCTGGTGCTTTAATAAAAGCTGCTATATATGATAGAATATGGATAGCGTAATATATTAATGTGTTTCCCCCAATCACAGCAAAAGGATCAGCATGAGAAATTGGTAGCAGAATTTTCTGTCAGCTCTTTTTTTATTCTATTTTATTTTTTCTGGTGAAAAGTGATCCCAGCAGACTGCATGAAGGGGAGCCATGAATGAGACAAAGCATGCTCTAAAGGTCTATTAGTCCACTGTGCATTACTTTTAAGTTAAAGACTTTTAACTTTTAAGTTTAAAGACTCCAGAAATGATAAGAGAGGACATACCTCTATGTACAGAAAATAAGTATCTTTGGACAACCTTGTAGCATTGAGGTGACAAGCTTCCTCTGTTGATATGAACTCTTATCATAGTGTTAACAACTAGGGACCAGAGTATCATCCATGGAAAAACTGGAAAAGAAATTATGGACATATACGAAATAGTATCTTTGAACTGTATTGGAAGTGGTGAACTAATAATAGAGTGATCTATTACTATACTTTCTCATTTAAACTTGCAGGATCTATGTGACTTCTTGACTGACTCTTGTCTCACCACTTATTTATTGTTTTACCTTCCAAGGAATGACTGACCCCTCTTGATAAAAAAAGTCTCTTCCCTAAAATGGATGACACATGTCCCAAACACATCTAAAGAGAAATTCACAGCTAAATACATTCAGAAGCAAGTCAGGTATTTTAGATTCCTACACTCCAGACGTTCACACATCACCTAATCAGGCTACCAAACTCTTACTGTAGGAAACCACTGAATTTCCAGAAAAATTGTTGCCGCTTTCATTATTTCAAACTCCATGTGTCACATGTTATGTGTGTCAAAATCTTGCTACTGGCTGACAGTACTGGAGGAAATTGCTTGTAATGGGCTACTGCCTGCGAAACTATTGATTATTTCTGCAGGACAATTTAGTTCTTCTAGTTCTTCTGGCCAACAGGCTTTGCTCCAATCTTCATTGGTTGCCCAATTAATCGATATTTTTACAACGATTTAAAAAGCCAGTAAATCTTTAAATTGCAAGTCACCTTCTGAGAAGGAATACTTTGATAGCTGCTTTCAAGTTGAAAGCACTGATCTACATTATGCACTTTCTGCTTGATAGTGTGAATATGAATGCCATAGTTTGGACATTTAAAAGTAAATTTATTTGCCTGCACAGGATAAATAGCTACATGCCACAAATTTTGAACATTAAGGGAAATTACTTTGATATTGCTCTTTTTTTTTTTTTCTGTGTTGACAATAAATTTCAGTTTTCAGCAGCAATAGAACCATTGTCTCCTGAGCACTTAGTCTGACCTGTTTAAGAAAGCTGTGCTTTACACAGACTTACATCTCACAAGAGAGACAGAGATCTAAGGTGGTTTTTTTTTTTTTTCTTCAAGCAAGAGGAAATTGCATTCTATAGTTTTTTATAAACCAGAAAAATCAGCAACTGGAATATTTTGCTATAGTTACTGAAGAGATCTGTCAAGAAGAGTAGTGACTACACATTGAAGATAAAAAACCAAACCAGAAAGATTTATGCAAATTAAATAATTAAATAAATTATATTCAAAGAAAGCTTTTTCAAGACTTTTCTAGTATCTAAATGTAGGTCTTACTCTTTTATAGTCAAAGAGTGAAATGAACCTTTAGCCAAAATGTGAAATGAAACCTTTCTGGTTTTATTCCTATAAACTGCTGTAACCACACTCTGCTTCCTATAATGTGTTCCTATTTAACCTCTAGACTCCTTATAACCATAATGTTGTGTTGGAAACCTAATAAACTGGGACAATTTATCTGTCAATGACCACAACTACTATGCATAATTCAGTGTGAGACCTATGTATTTCCACTTTACTGTAAGGAAACAATAAATCCTCTCTGGGACCTCTTCATTATATGCATTAGCAAATGGTATTTGATGGGCAGCGATGCTGCTTCTGAACTGTGCTTGTATCATGTCCCTTCAGTCTGCCAAGCCCAAACACCGGGAACGGAGAGGTGAAATGACAAACACATCAGAAATATTTCAGTGGGCATCCTGAACCTAGTGACTTTGTGCTCCATCTGCCTGGGAGGAGAATGGGGATCTTATGTCTTACATAAAACTCAGGTAGTTTTCACAAACAAGAACATTGTCTGCCTCATTATAAGGTCAGTCACAAAGAAAGCATTGCTGCTGGGTTTCTAACCATGAATCTCAAGCTCATTAATAATACACAAAAGAATATCAAACCTTTCTAAAACAACAAGCCCAGAACTTTGCTGTAAATACCTCTGCCAGCACTTCTGCTCTGCACTCCTGAAGACACATATTGTGCTTTTGACAGAAAGAGTGAGTGCTTTTAAGTCACTCTTCTAAATACTACCACAGGCTTGTTTCCAAGCACAGCATGTGAATAATAGATGCAGAATTCAACAAATTTAAAAATAGTGAAAAGAATTAATTATTAACTGAAGATCATGGTTGCATGCAGAAGACAGGTGATGGAGTGAGCATGAGCCACTCAATGTACTGTGCTGCTATTTTAGTTCCATTGTGTTCAATGGAATCTTCAAGCACATGACAAAGCTTGTGGCATTGTCCTTCAAAGTCCTCCATGAAGGCATGAAATGGAGAGAAACTCCAATCAGTATGACAACTTTATTCACACCGGTGACATGAAAAAGATATTCATCCACACTGAGATACATTAGTGTCAGAACAAAAAAAACCCTGAAGAATAGAGATCCCTACGGCTTTGGTACTCAGACACCTGGCTCTTGAGACACTTAAAGTGGGATTAGTAAACCTGTATGTACTTAAATGTTTCTGCAGGGTATAGGCAGTCCAGTGATTTGCCATTGGGTCTGGGCTTGTGAACTGCTAACACACAAAAGCTGAAGAAGAAAAGACAGTATCTTAGGTGCCCTGGGCAACTTATCTAGGGATGTTTTTCATTTTGAAAATTTGCCTAATTTCCTTCTCAACAGCAACTAACTAATAAAACTGCACTAGTGACATCAGAATATAGGGGAAGTAGTGAATGAGCTGTTCTTACACAATCATTAGATACACCAAACGTAAGCATTTGCTTACAGTGATGTTTTTACACCTTTGCCCAAAGTACCTGACATTTTTTTCTGACAAAACTTTAATGAACATAGCTATAACTTTATTAAAGCTAAATGGAACACAGTTTTGTCATCATAGCTGTATAAAATATACTGGGTGGTTTTTTTGTTGATTTGTTTTGTTACAGCTCCAGGACAAAGAATAACCTGTTTGTAAGCCCATGCCTAGCAGCCTTTGGGATGTTGCCACATTTGAGGCAAAGCACCATGGCTTGTAAGCCCCAAACAACCATGCAGAAGTGCAAAATGTTAAAGCCACACAGAACCTCAGGAACATTTAGGTAATTAGGCAAATGTGTACTGGTGTGCTAGGAGCAATGTATCAGAACACTTTCACAGGGCATGGTGAGAGGCCTCAGTAAGAGCCTCCCTTTCATCAACTGATAAAGCCTATCACTAGCTGTGGAACAAAGGGAAAGAGTAATATCAAATGAATCACAAGTACAGCTTCCTGCCATGCTAGTGAAATAATGCATTCTTGTCAGAAGCCTTTCATCCAGCCATTTTAAAAGAAATGAGAACAAGCTGTAAGAAGAGAAGAGACCACTAGGAGAACAGGGGTGTTACTGTAACTTTTTATCACTGTCACACTTCGTCATTATGTTGGGTATACCTTTCTAGCTTCCCCTTCCAGGAGCTGCCAATGAATTAAGATAAGTGAAATATAAACTTTTATCATCCACCTCTTGATTCAAAAAACACATCCAAATAACCAAAGCTAAGGACAAAACCTATCTGACTAGCAGTGTTAAATCATCTTCATAAAACATAAAAGAGTACAGGAAAAGGATTCTGGTTTCCTAGGCCATGAAATATAGCCCTTCTTCAATGATTTACACTGATTTTTTGAAAACATTACAAGATATAACTTCCTAATGAGGTAGAATAGCTGATGAAATCTAAGAATCCAGTAAAAAAAAAAGTATGATAAAAAAAATTTTTATTGGTATTTTTTATTCTGATATGTATCCAGACCAGACATATCTACTTGAAAGTGAAAGACTTCCCACTCTGTGCTGAGAACTTAATTTCCTTTAAAAAATTAAATGAATGGTACAGCAGAACAACCATATTTACCAATGTTACATACTACAATACTGTCTGTTGCATTCTTAAAAATGGAAGTACAGTGGTGATACAGATGCCAAAAACGGAATTGCTATTAAAATTCTCTTAATGGCACAGTATGCTCAGGTCCGCCTATAATACCTATCTACCCATTTTTCTTCTCCCCACAAATGCTATTTATGAGGAAAGAAAAGTGTGTATCATCTACTCCTTTGCACAGGTGCCATGTAATGTAATTAATATGATTTTCTGCACCTCTGAAGTGCAACCATTTCCCATTACTACACAGAGGAAGAAAATAACTGTAACTCAAATTACTGTACAAGAGACAGTCCTTACTCATATAGCTCTAATTACCTATGATGATATTAAATAACTACAGATAGCATTAGTACTTTCAATTCAGGTGGTTCTACACTCAATTATTAACCAACCCTACCTCACATTCCCTTGGACACTAATTACTTCTGATCATGTGACTCAGGAAATCTGAGCAAAACTGTAATACTGGTCCCACTGAGAACTATCTACCTAATGGGGGAAAACAGTAAGCCAAGGGATATATGCCATAAGTGCAGCCCACACGAATATCTTGTTCACTGTAGCTTTAGTTGTTAGATGCGAGAAGGCAAAAGAAACAAAATTCTGCAGTATTTGAAGGCTTTTCTCATACTGTCTTAGCAAGTATTACTAAGCAAATCTGGCATTCGAACTAAAATGTTTTGCTTTGCAGAAAAATGATGCAAAAACACTATTAAAAATCTCATGAAAATTGTTTTATCTGGCAAAAATCATGATCATTAAAAAAAAAGGTAAGGAAAGCAATTCAAACCAAATGTTTTCAGTATGTCTACATGAAACATTTTGTAACAAATTTCCCTCTCCACATCATAGGTCTAAAGCTTTAACTGGCAGACAGTAAAGTCTGATGGGAAAATACTGTTCTTTTAAATATGTAGGAATGAAAAGCAAATTGAGATAGGACAGAGTAAGATGCAAGTAATTATATAGTGTCAATCCTGTCTTATAAACTTCAGTCTTTAAACAACATGTCTAGGAGAACATATGAATCTCCTTTCTTCAAGTGACTCATGCTCTTTTCCCAAAAAGTAGTCAGGGCTATTACCCATTACAGCAGGCTCTTTTCTTAAGCACTTCTTAGTGAAGTCTCAACAATATGTACTATGCAACTGTATATTTTCATTGATACATTTAAAATTCTGCTCATATGCAACTAATTCAGTGAAAAGAAACAAAAAAAAGGCGTTTTAAATGGCTCATGTCACAGCCCCTGACTGACGTCACTTCTCAATTTCCCACATCTGCTGTTTTCGTACCATCACTTGTCCCTATGCCATGGACACTGCTTCAGCTGTGTTTCACCTAACAGACTCAACATCAGAGAAGGCTTCTATGGAAGGGGGCAAAACAGGAAGCCAGAACTTGGCTCTCTACAACTACCTGGCAGATCGTAGTCAGGTGAGTGCCAGTCTCTTCCCAAGGCAACCACTGAAAGGATGAGAGGACAAGGTTGTACCACAGAAGGCTGGGGCTGGACATCTGGAAGAATTTCTTTATAAAAAGGGCTGTTAAACATTAGAACAGACTCTCCTGTGAGGGGTGGAGTCACAATCCCTGGAAATGTTCAAGAAACAACCATGTGTAGCACTTAGTGCCGTGGTCTAGTTGACAAGATGGTGATGATTTAAAGGCCTTTTAAAACCTAAGTAATTCTGTCAGATAACAGCTTATTTTTCTAAGCAAGATGGTCATGTGATACTGTAAGGATTCTAGGAAATATTACCTATTCATTAACTTTGACTAATTTTCACTTACAAACTTTCACCTTAGATCATCCCAGGCGTAAAAATTACCCAACAGCAAATATCCATCTCCATTCTACGTAGGAAAGACAGATGATCTTGGTCCACAGTTGTACATTTACTCAAGCAAACTCTGATTATCTGCAAAGACATGGCATCTGAATCCTTTGTGTAAGTAATGCACCTAAATATGTTCTCAGTAAGACCACAGACACTGAGCTGATAAAAAAATTATCTGAGAATAGCTACTAGGATCACTATTATCTTTTATTATAGCTCTCCCCTCTTACTCCTAGCAGGCTGCATGCAATTAAATGACAATGTATTGGGTATCATGAAAGGTGAAAACATTTGACCACTTTTCAAAAAAGGGACGGATTACATGTTTCTCGAATTTAGGTTCATGGCGAATTTGAATGTTTTCTTCTGTTGGTATCTACAAGCATTTGGAGAACAGTATTTGTGGCTTGTTTTGCTTTTTCTTTCTGCTCTTCTGTATTAATTTCAGAAGAAGCAAAATCAGCACTGTTGCTTGCTACTCAGTCTCCTTACCCAAGAACGGGGTTAAGATGTCTCCCTGCTAGCCTCCCAAAATTTCAACTACCCATCTTAGGCTCAAATCCTACTTGCTAACTTCTTTCCTGAAAGTACTCATGGATTTTACATACAGCCATTTTAATAACACAGTTCCTCTGCTTTCCAGTAGAAGTTGCATGCATGGATTCTTTCTTTCAATTTCCTCTTTCCTCCCTAGAGCCAGAACGAACAAATGGGAGACTTGCTTTGCTCTGCCTTGCTATTGCCACCTCTGACTCAATGTACCATGTGCAATTTAGAAAGTGGATGGCAGGTTTTCCCTGCAAGGATCACCTGTCTGCCCGCCCACCATTGTGCCAATGACTGGTTCACCTGCCCGGTCGCTCATCACACAAACACTGCGTCGCACGCTGGCATTTTCTCTACACTCTTCTCAGATGTTTCAAAAAGTTTGGTAAGTTGCAATATTTATTTGTTCACAGCAAATAACTGCAGTATTGGGGCCCAGATCTTGCCATGTAGAACAGGCACAGAAAGAGCCATTGGTAAGTATTTTCAAATGAAAATAAAATGGCCACACCCAGTTAGAAGAAAAACAACAGGCTACTAGAAAATGTCAGAATTGCAAAATCATTAGCATCCACCCATGGTGCTTTAGCAGTCAAAATGTATCAGAGATGCGTTGTATATAAAACCTGCTATAACAGAATTGCTCCAGACTTAAAAGACAATTTATTTTGATGCAAAACCAATAATAAAAGTCACATAAAGTGCAATAAAGGCATATATGTCCCATGTTGTGAGAGACAATTTTCACCAATCACTTAGAAGAGAGTATCTGTTACACCAACTGAAGTGAAGAGTTAACTAGGGATTTTGAAGCAACAGCCATGTTACATTTGGTAATTATGGTTTTGTTAACAGTAAGTACCTAAAAGGATTTCTTTTCCAAAGCTAATACATTAGTTATAGCTTTTCTATAGAGAAACTTCAAACCAATGCAAATCAATCAATTTAATAATCCTTCTAGAGCAGAACTACGTTTATGTGGTATTAAGCAGTAGTTACTGACATATTAAAGAAAAATATCCTGACTCATGAGTACCTGAAACTGTCATGTAATCACCCTTAGTATTTCAACTCTGTATGTCTCCAGAGTTTCTGAAGTGTGTTGATGTAATATAAGACAGGCATGTTTTTTCTGATAAAGACATTTGGAATGTAAAAAAGCAGACCTATTAAAGACAGAACAGTATTGAGGTCTAAGGAGTTTGCAATTTAGACTACTTTCCCTGGCACATAATCAAAACTGTATTAGTAGTACTAGCCCTTCATGAAAATGAAGAAACTGTGATCTCTTTTACTCCAGGGTTCTTGTTTACTAGGTGTTTGTTTACAACAAGGAATCTGTTCTGGAACCATAAACAATTATTTCCTCTTAGGAAAAAGTGTTTATGGATCTGAATGCAGAATCAGCAAGGAAATGGGAGATGCTGACACTTCCTTTTACCCAACAGATCAGTTAATGACTGTGACAGGCTAAGTATTTCTTGTTGCCTAAGGGACTTGAAGGCACATCTCTTTTGTAAACTACTTAACATGCCTCAGCAAAATCTAAAATGGGATTTCTATCTTGCTCAGAACTGAACTGTATAAATTTTGGAGCTGAAAAAGCTTTCTGATATTCCGGGATGTGGGAATTTTACAATATATGAGAGGTTTCACAGGAGCAAAAACACTAGATGCAGGAACAATCATTTGCTTGTATTCTCCATAAGGAAATTTCAGTTTAGAAGACACGAGTACAGAATGTAGTATGACAGACTCCCCTTGTGTGCAGAGTGTCTTTAATAAGCCAGTCAGTGTGGGTACAGAGGAGTCACATGCCTGAGTCACTCCTATCTGCACTCCATACACTAAAAGAAGAAACTGCACTCAAGAGTTCAGACACGGCTTCAGTTTTGAACATTTAGGGAAACCTGGTTTTTTTTGAAAAGGACATTGCTAAATTTAGCCATTTTGAGGTTAACAGGGATTTTACCAAATTAGTCGAAATTGTTACTGTTGTCATTAAAACAGGGAGTTAGAGAAAGCTAATAAGGCTCTGAGTTCTTTCTGACATGAGTATTCAGAATAAAGTTATGGGAGATAAGGTACTTGGAGAGCAGAAAGGTGGTAGCTGGTAGAGGAAAGACTAGTTTTTATTATAGGGATGATGCTGATACATTAGAATAAACATCTGTCCTGAGAAAACATATTATTCAAGCGTATTTTTCTTTTTAATCCTTCTGGATTACATTGCTATTCATCTCCACATGAAGCCACAGGTTCAGTTTTTTTCTTTAACATGCACCCCATCAACAGGCTTCTATGAACTTTGGGTTACAGACAAGCTTATCAGGTGCTACAGCTCTGTGTGAGCTCTGTATCAGCCACTCCTCCCAGTTTTGTATCATCGGACTGTATGCATTTTTCATCCATTGAGGAGATCCAAATACCAAATTCACTGCTCCAATGCTGGTTTGTGACTCTCCAAAGTTCTTTGGACCCATAAACGAATGAATGCTATATATTCACATCTGTAAGCAGTTTATCATCCTTGACGTAAACAGACAGGCAACTTTAAAGAGGTAATTCAACTAGTGTCTGATGTAGGTAACTTCCACATTACACACGGAAAATTTCAGCTTCTGATGTAGATTTATTCTGCATTGACAAAAGTACACTTTTGGTCTCTGGACATCTTAAGTGTAAAATTCTCAATTAGACAAAACATCAAGCTTACACACTGTAATTTTGGAGTACAGAACTCCAGAAAGAACACAAGCAATGGAGGTAAAGCAAGTATTATATAGTTTGAAGGTTGTGGTGTCACACTAAAATAATGTATTTCTACTTCGATTGCCTACTCACTTTGCTAAAATTTATCAGCCCTGTATTATAGGATGAACTGAAATAACATGGTGACAGCTAAAAGAGCTGACTACAAAGAATAACTTTATTCATAAGGTAATCATACATCTCTGTGCACCAGAACAGTTGTTTTTTTCCCAAGCATTTTAAAATAAACACCTAGTTCATTTGGACAATCACTTGTGCTGTGTTTAGAAATGGAATCCTCCAATTTAGTACACCCACTAAAACCCACGTGCCGCTCCCCTCCTCCCCTCCCCTCCACCCCGAGTGCACCAGAGCAGGGAACGGGAACACGTCCCGTCGCCCAGCCCGTGGCAACATTGTGAAGTGGTTCAGAATAACCAACATGTCCAAGCCACGCCCTCTCCTGGCTCCTGCAGAAATTAATCCTGTCCTGGCCAGAACCAGGAGAATTTTCATCGATACTGTTAGGGGATGAGGCAAATTCATGACGCAACATGGAATACTGTATAATAAACACATGCATCCCATGCAAAGAAATAACTATGACCCAGCTAATTCACTTTTTTTTTTTAAAGCAAAGATTGTGACGTAAGTTTGTTGGGGAGCAGTGACCAAGACAAAAATAGGAGGAACAGCACTATGTAAAAGTTTCAGCTGTTTTTCCTACACGAAACAACACATCAAAGGGAAATACTAATGGCAATTGCAAAAAAAATTATGCTGGAGTGGTCTGCTCAACACCAGGGTACTTAGATGGAGTGTAAAGGAACAGCATTTTCACAAGGAATTATGTATCCAGTGTTTACCACAGCAACCTGACATTGGACCAGTATGGAAAACTGACCCTAAGGGAACATGTCCGCAGAGATACACTTCCATTATCTGAGACAGCATTGTGAGACTGCAACTGGTGTTACACTAAGCTGGCAAGTGTAAGGTTTTAGAAATATGTATGGATAGTTACCAATAAAATATACCTAGCATGAATTTTTCTGCAATATCATGCAGAGTCATCTACTTAACTGGTCTTGCATGGCTTATTTTAATCTCCACCCTTTAAGACAGACTTTACATATAAACTATGGTGCCAAAAAAACAAGTGACTAATGACAAAACTTGATTTGAGGGAATATGGATAAAGTAATAGGTTATCCAGCTTGAATAAAGTACCTCAACAGAACCCACAGGAGTGGGTACATTTTGTCTTTTCCCCTCTGGTATTCAAAATTAATCTTCTTTACTTCTCTTTGCCATTTTGTTCCAAAAATGTCAAAAGCAACAATGGTATTCTTCATGATAAAAACTAAGCCAAAAAATCCCACAGTATATTTATACAGAGTAGTAACGGTAATCACACAGATTCCAAAATATGCATCCACATAACCTGGCCCAAAGGGAAGTAGATTGATCTGAAAGAGCAAAAGGCAAAAAATGGTAATTGAAATCAACACTACATAAAATCAGCTTGTCAGGGAGAGATTGACAAGTTCATGCTAATGATGACCTGAAAATTGACCACAGTTTATTGATTTTGTGCTAAAAATGGCTCAAGTGAAGCATACTATAAATTATATTAATTATATATATAAATTTTCATTTACCCTATAGCTAAATGGATGGTGCTATTTAGCCACTCTATTTAGAAACTTTGAAAAAATCACAAAGTTCAACACAGCTGAGCAGCAGAGGAAACATGTCAAATGTCTTTTTGAACTATTTTTTCAAGGAACCTCTTACAAAGCTTCATTGACAGTTGATGCTTCTCCTGGCATAAGGAGTCTATTTTAAGTTGCTTTGAAATGGTATCTAAATAATCAAATAATAATTTCATTTTCTGTGATGTTGTATCAAATCTTATTTTGAGAGAAACAGGTATTTTATAGACAAATATTTTTGTGAAAAGAAGGTTCAGAGTTTTGAAGAATAGAAAAATACTTCCTCTAGTAGATAAGGAAAAAATGCTACAAAATCCACAGCCGGGGATAAATACAATGAAGAACAATCTTAAAAAAAATTATGACCCATAATTCACACAAAAATGAACTAAAGACACCCTACCATTTTAAAAACACAGTACCTGTGGTCAGTGAGATTTCAGTCCTAAGGGAATATGTTATAACTACCAGAGATTTTCTTTAAGTGAAACAGAAAGGACCAAGAAAAGATTCAAAAAAAGGCTCAAACTACTTACGCTGGTAAACAATTTACTCTAGTTTGATATTATCTACAAATATATTTATGCTGATTATTCCAAAGGACTTCTGAGAAAAATGGGACCTTTGCAAAAATTGCAAGTTGCTATTAAAATGCTATTTAGGAACAAATGCATCTATTTATATTCAATATCATAACAACAAAATTCTGTCACAATTACTTTCTCAAAGAGCTAGAGCAGACACATTTCTGTGGTAAGCAGACAAAAATACGTACTTCAATATAGACATTGAAACATTACATTATAGTACATACGTGTGACATAAGAATTATGTACTATACTACAAGAAATTTAGCGCCTGCTAAAAAAGGTTGCTGAGAGCAGTTGTGGGTGCCCCACCCATGGAAGTGTTCAAGGCCACGCTGGATGGGGTGTTGAGACTCCTGGTCTGCTGGAAGGTGTCCCTGCCCATGGTGGGGGGGTTGGAAGTAGATGATCTTCCAAGCCAAAGCACTCCAGGATTCCATGAATTCACTTGATTCACAATGCAGTCATTGGTCATAGTCAGCATGGGTTTACAAGGATAAGTTGTGCTCAGCCAACCTTATTTCCCTTCACCTTTAAAATTCAGTGCTCTTATTGTTTAAATGTATTAAAAATGCATAGACATCTTTAAAAGTGTATAGCAAAGAAAAATCTAGTCCACTGACAAAAACACATGGGAACTTGTCAATTGCCCATGGTATTTATTTACTCCAGTACAAAACCAAAGGGGCAATGGAAGTCAAACACAAGTCACAAGTGAGCTTGGCTGAACAACCTTATGCATTTTATAATTTTCTTCCAAGTGTCAGAACTCCAGGGAGAGAAGTGTAGCAAATGTGAATAAAATCAAAATGACAACAAAAAAAACTCCTGACTAGCTTTATACTTTGACAGTTTTAGATAACCTTACAGGACTGAACTGATCAAATGCTCTTTGTTAAAGAACAAAGTACCTCCTTCATTTATGTTCAGTTTTTGATAATGTCTATTCTCTCACTGCTGTAGTCATATTCAAGGTGATCTTTATGAGATTATATTGATATTGAATGGCATATGGATGCCATTCCCTACAATGTTTTAGGCAACCTTAAGCACTAGGCAAGAACAAACACAAATCCTAGTCACATCAAGGCCTTTTAGAAAGTAATTTCATGTCCATTCCCAGAGGCACACACTTCACATAAATGGGTCAAATAATCTAGGAATTTAGAAGCCTGACCTAGGTAATTTTTGGTGCCTTGTTTTCACTTTCTGATTTTTAAGCTAGGAGAGGGAGAGAGAAGGAGAACCCGGGAGCAAGATGATGGCTCACACAATTCCTGCCCATAACATTTATTTGGGTTTTCTGGAGGCTGTTCCCCAGCACTTCCCATCCCTAACATGCAAGCAGTGGGCAAAGATGCAGGGATCCAAGAAGCATTTCATGCCTCACTGCTGGACAACAGAATACTCACAGGGGCAAATGAACTTTATTTAACACATTACGTTCTTTGTCTGAAAACCATTATTAGCATCCTGCAAAAGGAAAAAGCTGCAATTTCCAAAAAATGAATTTAAACAGGTCATATGAAAAAAGTGAAAATGACCTAAAATGTGTATCTAAACTTATAACCATATAAATACCCCCACAAGGATATTAAAAACCCCCAAACATATAGTTTACAAAGGGTTCGCAGTCTTTTGACTTAGTAGTATCAAGACAGCTTCCTGAGGGTAAAGAAAGATAAAGAATTTTCTACCACTCATGTTCCTGGTGATAGGGAACAAGATACATCTTCAGCATCTTCTTTTGTAGAAAATGATAAAATACTGATTTCTGGCTTTCTGAATTAACAAGAATATTACCAAACCCAGTTTCAACCTAGTATATCTTTTTTCTTTTTCTTTCTCTTCATAAAGTACAAAATGTTTTATAAATACTGAAACACATTGTTTCATATCATGTACTTTTGGAGTTACTCAGAAAACCCCAAAACAGAAGTATTTTTTCCAGCTGTGGACTGAAATCCTTCCTTTGCTTGACAAGGAATTGTATTTGTTTTTATAAAAACCGTGCTCTCCTCTCCTGTATCTATCAGTAAGGTTTTGTTTTTACTTTTCTCTTGACTTGAAAGTATTTTTTTTCCTCTCTGCTCTGCATTGCTTATCTACCTACACTGTTTTCCTCTTAGGAACTTGCCTCTCAGCTATGATATTTATTCATGGATAAATGCCACCCCCATATTTTTTAGGTAACATTTTCCCCTTTATATTTTCTTCCAATGAAAATAATCATTACTTCTACAGAGGACATAAATATTTTTTTATAACTACAGTGTGAAACTTAAGCTGGTTTTAATCATTGTGTCAGTGAAATTCTGCATAGCAATGACAGAGATCTTGTTTCCTCAGTGCAGAAACTGATTATTGCCTTCAGACTGGGTAGCAAAGGAGCAGTTCTGATTGTGTAAATCTAAGTGTCTACAAGAGGCCCGTATTGTAGGTCACTGTATTGTAGACCAACTTAAGAGACCTGAACTTTGCTGGAATAACTAAAATAGCTTATTAAAGAATTTTAACAGACTGGCTTAGACTGCACAACAGTGGACACACAAATCACTTGGGAGAGCAAAATGCAACCATCGCTATTGTCTATTGTTTAGCTATTTCATGACAGGTGGATGGAATCAGAGAATTTGGTTCTGTGAAACATTAATGTTGAGCTGCATTATCCTCCCTTCCACCCATAAACCTGTGCCATAGTAAGAAGCAATCTGTAAATACTCTACTATTTAGCATGCCTTCCTTTGCTACTGGGTAGCTCCCTCCACCCTTAACCTTCTCTACAAAACAAATCTTAGTAGCACTGGCTACACTTGCCAGTGTTAATATATCAAACTTCCTGACGTTCAGCTTTTCTCTGCAAAAGCTCACTAAAGATAGCACTGTGAAGCCCCGTATGCACTTTTTCTCTCAATAATTACCATTGTAGATGCGCGCATCTAAAGTAAAAGAAGTGAGTTTGTTAGTTGCTTTTAGTGTTGTGAAAACAAAACACCCACAGTGTCCCAATGGGTCCCTTTTGAATTGTATACTATAACCTGGATAGTGCCTTTAAAACAGGAGCTTTTAAAGCCCTGGTGACATCTTCTATTACAGTCGTATTATGTGTCCTACACCCACCCTCATCTCGTTGTGTCTGGCCCTTGGCATGAAGTTCTCAATACTTACGTAGATAACACACAGAGATCAAGAACCCATCCTTCAGTTAACAGAATTAGCCATATAATATCTAGCTCTCATATTTTTCTTGATAGCAACTGCTAGCTAGACCAGCACTGCAGGTTTTAACAAAAAAATTTTAAGTATCAGTTGCAGAATGTGACACACTTTTCGCTCAGGCGGGTGAAATGTGGCTAAAACTATGTAAGCAATTCTGCTCTTATCTCTGGGAAGAGATTTTTTTTCTCCCCTTAAAATCATAGCTGTTGCATTTGTTAGCAAAATGCCTTGCATTTCAGCAGTGACAAAAATAAACTCTAGAATTCTGAAATTCGGCAACAGCGGTGACAACTAGAATAGCCTTTTCCACATCTTCTCAGTCCTCACTAGATGGTTACTTTTTTACCAGTTTATCCCTAGGTCTACAATGAGTAGAGACCTCATTAATGCTCACAGTGCATAGTAGGAGACTCCAGCTTGGTGGGAGTAATCTGATTTTTGTAAAAAACACATCACAATGAGTACGGAAAGCACTAAAAGGTAAAATTTGGGGGTTTTTCCATGCAGTGTTATGTCCTATGGGGAATTTAAAAAATACAAGACGTTCATGGACTCAGCTTTTCAAGGACAGACCATTTTTTATTTACTTCCTTCTGAAATGAGGTCATATCATATACCTTAAAAAAAAAATCTTAGGCTCATCAAAGAAAAACAGCTAATTAAATGTTAAAAGCAGAAGTCATTCAACTAAATGGTAGAGTGCCAACTGTACAGGGACATGTGCATTTTTATTTCTTGTAACCAGTTAGATGTACTGTAAAAGATTATAATTTATCACAAATCTGCAAGCCATGACAACTAATCATACGCTTGCTGTGTGTGTGAGTAGCTATCAGATATCATGAGTTGTATATTGAACCCCAATGATGCAGAAGCATCCCCAAGGATACAAGAGTTGGATTTCCACTTGTACCAATGTTCCCTCCCTTACACAGGGCACATCTGTACATATAAAAGTGTAAACACAGTGATTTGTCTGTATATCCCTGTGACCACAAATTCAGTTCTAGCATCCAATGATTTTTGGTCAATAATCCAATGATTATTTCTCAGCATGGTTGTTATTTATTCTGCCATGCATGCAGAATGAATATGTACAAGGAAATTAGGCAGCAGACTCGATTCTTTAAACTTAGATATTAGGTGCACTCTTGTAGATACAGAACATATGTATTAGCTAAGATCTGCAATGTTTTCATTACAATATCATGAAGAGGAGGCCTGTTTCTACTAAACCATATGAAAGGGTAGTGGGATGCAAAAAAGGATCTTAATCTGCCTGTCCTATGGTCCCTCAGGTATACATTTCACTTTCTGAACAGCTTGACATGTGAAACAGATCATCTCCTGTTTATTTTAGAAATTCACTTAGGTACTGTCAGGTAATACAAACAAATTATCCAAACATCGAACCTACTTTATTTTGAACTTAGCTCAACAGTTTAATAAATTAATTGCTTTGAGGGTTTACTACATACAAATAGCTACATAAACAGTTATCCAAAGAAGAAAAAGGTTTAGGAAAGCAGTAGGAGAAAAGCATGATGATAATGATGTAGTATATTACAGATTCTTGGTGATATTTCAATCCATCCAATACTGCTTAACAATACTTCTCGGTTTTATCATTCTGTAAAAAAATTCAGACCCTGCATTTCATAAAGACCAGAGGTCCATACAGCTCACTTTTGAACAGTTCTTACCAC
The DNA here is from genome assembly GCA_013400515.1 of Erpornis zantholeuca. NCBI lineage: Eukaryota > Metazoa > Chordata > Aves > Passeriformes > Timaliidae > Erpornis > Erpornis zantholeuca. The sequence continues at coordinate 20,463 of VZTN01019568.1, read as the reverse complement.
ATTTTCAGTATCTTAAGAAAAAGATTTAAGAACAATTCAGTGAGTGTAACAGATAATTTTAGGAACAGTTCACAACAACCAGGGCTTCCTGCCACTGGAGGGAAAATACCCCTAAACTCACTCTCTAAGAAAGAATGAGCTTTGAGGATTCATAGTATTTGTACAACTAATATTGTATATGTGATAAATTTTAATAACTCCCAGAAAAATGATGGCACTGAACACTCACCAGAGAGTGGGATCAGTCATGCCTACAGTAGTAGACAAATGGGGTCAAGCTGCCATTGCACATTTAATCACATCTGACTTCCTCAGCTCTTAGTTTCAGTTTCAATGCACCTCAAGATTCTGCTTGGTTTTTCTTCTAGCTGAGGAAGAACAATCTGAATTTGAACAGGCCAGTAAATACGAATTTGAGAGTCACCTAAACATCTTTTTTGTAACAGGGATCTCCTGTACAGGAAAGCGAGGACACTGTGCTAGGACATCCCTAGCTCTAGGAATACACCCAATCTCTTTTGGCAATTTTTTGGCTAAGTGTCCAGTAATGTGGTGTATGATGTTTCAAGATCCAGAAGTGGCACTGGAGTCAGAGTGGTCTTCCCAATGTCAACTAAACAAGTGGATGTAAAAACTGCAGAACGGGCAGCACCTAAAATCTCTCTTGACATTCCAGTATTGATTTTGAATACAGAGTAACACCTGGAGTATCTAAAGCACATGGCAGAGCTTGATAACGGAGAGGAAAGGCCTAATCTGGTCCACCGCACAGTCTTAGCACAACTGTCATGCAATACGGACCCTAGGAGATCTGCTGTTGCATCTTTCCTCTATCCATGATCCAGTCCTAGTTCACCTAGCTATTTTTACTACACCTAAGTACATTGTTTCAGCTTCAACAGCCTGGAGAGAGTCTCCTGCCCTATCTTCCCTCTAGACCCCATGCTATATTGGTATTCAGGTTTGCAGTCTCAGTAGCAAGTAGAAAGTATCCCCTTACTATTTGCAGTCTCTGCAGTCTTGGATTCAACAGTAAAAAAGCAAAATTCAAGTACCTGTCATCACCAGTACTAATAAAACAAATCTATTGAGCTATGAATTTTAAATACTTCCACAGCTCCTCATTCACAGTGTTCATATACCAAAGCCTTTATTTAGAGATGAAACCTTTCTTCCATAGAAGAGTAGGTCAGTTAGCTAATAGCAACAGATTAACATCTGAAAATATTTAAGTGAAGTCAACAAGTTAAAATTCCATTCTGGAATATGGACCAAGTCTTAATAAGTGGTTTTCCTCACAGACTGCTTCAAGAACATTTTCACTAAAGCAAGAAATTACACTCTCTCAGTTAGTTTATCATCTCTGCCCGATCATGAACAAACCTGTTACTTTGAATTTGTTTCACGATGGGTGTCCACTTTTTACTAGCATTTTAGGTAGAGAGAAGCAAAGCAAACTCCCCAAAAGGGATTACTTGGCTTATATGAAACCCGAGTTCCACTTTAGTTCTAGGTAAGGAAAGAAAAACTGCTTTATTACTGGTACTCACACTGCTGCCTACCTAAGATCAGACTAACTACTACTACTAACTTAAACCTTCAACGTAAGAGGATTTAACACTGAGAAAAATTCTCTGTAATTCTCTTACCTCTATAAATGGCTCCAAGGTGCTTATTGAAGGAGCTGCTTCCACCTCTTAACCATGGGTATGCTTGCAATCACATTAATTGCTCCACCTCTTTTTTCGCCTTCTTTCAAATTCTTACAGCTTGAGACTGACCCAAAGACTTTTTACTGCAATTGAAACTTTCTGCGGGACCATCCATTTTGTACATGCTTGTTGCTGTTCTAACCAGAGGGCTAAAAAGGCTCATAATTCATGATGTAATTAATCTATTCTCTGGACCTTTTATTTCCATTGGCCTAGTGAAGTAGCTAGATATGGAAACAGAAAGCCAAAATATCAAATGCTTTGCCACTTGAATGGTTATGTCATTTTAAGTGTTAATTATCAACTAGATGTATTTCACTCCTTCAGGACAACTGTGGGACTTGTGTTGCAGCCCTTGCACAGATGGAAGGCTCTACCGTATGAAAAGTGTAACCCCAAGCTACAATTCAACTTTCCACAAAGACTAAAAGAAAACCCAAAAGTAATCACTACATGAAAACAAAATGCAGAGCTTAGGCTCCAATGCAGCTTGTTCAAGAGTGGCAGGATGCTATGATTTAATTGTTTTCAATCCAGCAACTCCACATACCGCAAACAACTCTCTCTGTGGAACAGAAGATACTTGAAAGAGCATCTTAACTTTGAAATACTGTTGCAACAGGAAGGAAAATATCCCTTCTCCTCCAAAACTATTCGTTTTGCCTTTTTTTAGAAGGGATGGAAAATAAATAAATGTTAAAACTTAAAAATAGTTAGAGAAATTGTGTGAGGACAGTAAAAAATTGGTATTTTCAAAAAAACCAGTAAGTAATATTTATACCTCCTCTATCTCTTACACTGCACTTTCAGAGATAGATTTTGGTCTGTTGTGGTCATATAAATTGAATTTGACTCCTTTGTTTTGGATTGAATTATTTCAAGATTATCAGCATAACCAAGATCATAGGCTGATGAAGTAACTTGCTCAAAGGCCATCATGAACACAAAATATCAGAGAAGAAATCACAGCTCTGCAGGTCTAGTCTCCTCTTACATTAATCTTCATTAATGGAAAATGCAGAATATAATCTGATTCACTGATGAAGCAAAATACTGTATTTTCCATGTGTTCCTTACTAAATATTTGGACCATATTGAACCATCTCATGGACTGAGAGTGTCATCATTAATGCTACAAAATGTGCACGGCACACAAGAAGAAGGTTCAAGCTATCTGAAGACAGGAAATACCAGAACCAATTTTCCCCTCAGGTGTGCATGCATTATGACACAGCTGTGGATTACAAGACTCAATTATTGTTCTCCACAGAAATCCACCTCACATAATACACAGGGTGGATGGTGTTCATTGAAAAACGATGAGTCAACGTTTTCTGCTAGTTGTTCAATGTTTGGCCTGAGGTCTTATTTACTATACATACTACATGACGACACTGCTCTGCAAAGAGAATTCTTAATTTTCTCATTAGGTTTTTTACAAAAATATTCACTGGAATAATTCCAATATTTAAAATTATGAACATACTTATTTTTATAGCATATTAATCAGATAAGCATATGCCAACTTTAGAAAGCAGCAGCTGAGAAACAGGAAGACTAAAGTAAAGGAAGTAAACTTCAGAAGATTTCTTAACTAGATGGTTTACTTTCTAAGATGCTTATTTGTCAGCTGTTTATGAAAACCATTTTGATGAAACCTAAAGCATCTGCTAAGATATTTGCCATTTCCTGACCATCAAAAGCTATAGAAAAGCTAGCTACCAGGTAAGAATGACCTACAACAAAAGAAGTGAACGTTTCAAGTCTCTCACAGACCTCAGGCAGGCAACACCAACTGGTGATCAAAGTTCCAAGCAACTAGCCAAGTACCAGCCATCAAGCAGTTGTCTCTACAGCACATGTGCAAAAGATACCGCCCTTGGGGTGAATCTCCATGATAATGAAAGGATATGTATGTCTGAGAATCAGAGAACTCTTATCAAACCATCAGTGTTTTACAGAATATCTCAAGTTGGAAGGGACCTGTAAGGATCATCAGGTCCAACAGCGTGCTCCTGGAATGACCATATAAAACTAAACCACACAGCTAAGAGAGCTGTTCAGAGGATCCACGAACTCTGGCCCCATTCCAGTGACTGATCATGGTCTCACTGAAGAAACTTTCAATTCACTTCCAATCTGAGCTTCCCCTAACTCAGTTTCATTCCTTTGCCTTGTGTCCTGTTGCTGGTCCCCAGAGAGGTAAGACCAGCAATTGCCTTTCACCTGCCCTAAGAAGATGTGGATGGTGATGGGGTAACCCCTCAGGCTTCTCTTCTCCAAGGGGAACAAAACAAGTGACCTCAGCTGTTCCTCATGTGTCTGGCCCTCAAAGCCTTTCACTGTCTCTGTCACTCTCCTCTCAACATGCTCTAGGAGTCTGATGTCCTTCTAGGAATGAGGCACCCTTACACAGTACTTAAGGTAAGGCTGCACCAGTCCAGAGTAGTTTGCTCTGAAAGATGATGTTAAGGGTTAAGGGGCATTTCCCCCCTTTTGTCCCTATTATGTTAACATGTCTGATGATTTAGACAATTCCGTGTACAGCACAGTTCTTACAAAGTAAAGTCAGGATATGGTGCATTGCAGTATGGAGGCATGAGAGCCTTGATCAGCTCTGACATAGAAGAAAATGTCAGCTGAGAAGACTGAAATTGTAAATGACTGGATTTGGTTCCAGGTTTACTTTGGAACCCCGTTTAAGCTAAACAATGTGTTACATAGCCGTATGTCGAGTGTAGTCGTAACTACACGGGGGGCAAACCAGAGCAGATATCAAAAGCTTGGTTACACACCAACACAGTTTAGTTTTGGTCATGACTTCAGGCTGGACAATACCATTCTCAAACCTTCATTCCAGAAATCAAATCATTTACTAAAATTTTCCTGGAGCACTAATTGATAAGGAAATAGTGAGTTTTGGGGAAAAACATTGATCCAAACTATTCAAATTTTACAAAGCTACCATCAGTTGAAACTGGAGTCCTATGATATCACTGATTTTATACATACACTTTAATGTTCAGTGTGTTTGAGTAAACAAATGAGAAATGTCACATCAACTAGGAATACAAATATTTCAAAACATTAAATTACCACTGTAAGTTAATATTGATATGTTGATAGAGGACTATAAGGAAACAATTTTGATTGACACATATGTAATTTGCACCAGGAAAGCTGCTGTGTCTGCCCACTCGATAGAGCCCAACCCTAGCAGAGGTTGTGTGCTGCAGCCTTGGCCAAGGCTTCTGGCCCCTGAGGCTCCATGCCCATGTCCTCAGCCCCTCTGAGGCTCCATGCCCATGTCCTCAGCCTTCAGGCTACCCCAGTACCCTGCTGGGTGTGGCCAGCCATGCTGGATCAGGCACATGGGCAGATGCCAACTACACACTCCTGGGATGTGCAACACCCACCAGCTCAGCATGAGAGGCAGTGCCACTAGGTCTGGCAGCTCACAGGACAGATTTCCCAGCCTGATACTTTGTTCAGCATGTTGTCATCTGCTGCTGCAGTTTCCACTGCTCGCTATGCTGCAGAGTGGTTTTATAAATCACTTCAAGAGCTCTTGAGGACAAAAGAGCTGCTTGTACTTTCTCTCCTGTCACCCCCCCCCCTTCCAGTAACACACAACACATTTGTTCTGGGATTCATTAGCAAAGCACTCTTTAACATTAATCTAGAGAAAAAAATCCAGCAGTGGTTCCTTAAGCTATTGCTCAATTAATATTGGGAGTAACTAGTCTGCAGGCTGGAGATTGCAAAATGCTTTGTCCTTTCTACTTTGCAAAGCATTATAACTCATTAACAAGCTCTTGCTAATTGAATTTGATTTAGTGTCAACACTGTCACAATCACACAGAAGCACACCACTAAAATTTCAATCCTACTTGCTGTGATCATTAAGTCCAATTGTCAAGCAGAAGCTCTGCCTTTGTGGTGAAGGTTGTCAGATCAGACTCACAGGGGCTCTGCATTTGAGCTGCTGTGAGAAATACATAAAAAGTGACAAAGCTACCACCCAAAATGTAAGATTAGTAGAGAAATTCATTAGTTAAAACTACATGAATAAATGCTGCTGTTGGCTGCTTCTTCGGTTTCTGATCTCAGTTATCCTCTTCAAAACACAAAACCCTTTAGACCAATAGAGATTTGAAAGAATGAGTGTGCTGGGGAAATGACTGGATTTTTTTTTTCATATAAATCCCCTTTCAAATAAACAGAACAAAAATATGGAAGCAAAAGGTAGACTCAAAGTACGTCACTGATAACTACAAATTTTTTTATATACTGAGCTTGCTGGTAGATTTAAGCTAGATTTTTCTTTTTTTTGCTCTTTGTCAAAAAAAAAAAAAAGATAAGCAGCAAAAAATTGTTTCAAATACTCTATCCAGGGGCTTTTTGTAAACAGTAATACCATTACTAGAAAATTAAATCCTAAGAACAAATATTGTTTAGATTGTGACCTTTAATGAAACCAGATGGAAAACTCTGTAGGTTCTATTCAGAGTTGTACAGAATCGTTCACGGTACTGACCATCCAAGCGGATTTTCCACTTTGGCCCATCACTGGCCTAAGGAAATACACTCTCCCTTTTAAAGACTAGTCAGTATTAAATCACTTACATAATGCGGAATTTCTTCTCTCTCCTGAGGTAGAAGTTCATGAACCACTGGAGTTCATGATACTCCATCCCATCTTTTTATTTTAGTATTTTACATACAGGCACAAAACTACCTCTCACCAATGTGTGTGCATGGGGCTCTCTACTTCAGCAGCAGTGTCATTAAACCTCTATCTTGAAGATCACAGGGAAGTGACATAAATACTGAAATACTAGAAAACTATGAAGTTGTACTCTTACATTTGGGGGATGCCTGCCTTACTGGCACCAATCAGGCACTATGAATCTATTTTAAATATCCTCTGGAAACTCACCCGAAAACAAACAAAAAACCCCAAACAAACAAAATAAACAATTAAAAGACTCCCCAAACCCATAGTGGAAATGCTGAGATCTGACAATTCACCACTTTATGTTGATCCTTCTCCTTGTCACTTTCCACAGCTAAGTTCCTGCATTACAGAAATTCAGTCATTACATCCTCAATTATATATTATAAAGTTTATATTACAGTATTTCATCCCATTTTAATTCCAATTATGACCATGTGTGTTTTCCCTATAGTAGATCTCAAACATTCCCCAGATTAATAAAGTTTCTCAATTTTGCTAAATCAGTATATCCCTAATAATCATACCATAGTCATTAATGGAAATATTCAATAAGGTCAGCACAGAAATGGATGCCTGAGGAACTCCCCTAGAAAAATTATTCTATTCAGTCCATTACTGTATGCCCCTGTCAGCAATATATCAGTTACTTTCTCTTACAAGGAATCACAAAACCCTAAGATGAAATAAACCCAAGTTCATATTCTAGATGAATCCATCTTTTCCACTGATAAATTCCTGTTTATTGTCTACTTGTGTTTTGAAAGGTGCTTATCAAACACTTAAAATTAACTTAAAAAATCCCAAATGATTTCAGGGAAATGTTTCTCTCACAAGAATACACTCCCAGGAGTTATTGAAAACTTTCTGTCAAGAGGTGGAGGAAAATAGTTCTCCCCACAGATGTACTCTGCCACACCTGTAAGTGCAACTTGGCCCTTAAACTGAGCTCTTGTGGAGCTCTAACCCTGCACAGCTCTGTGGAGCATGGACATACCCTAAATGTCTTGACTATGAAAAGGTAATGACTGATTTTTGAAAGTTTCCTTTCTAAGATCACTGTTCATTGTTCACAGTGTCACACACTGAATAACTTTCAATTGTGTAGAATTTCCTCCAGCCAATTACAGCCTCGCATTTTCATAAGCTTTGGTCATAAGAAGAGTGCAGCAAACTATCAGGGAATATTTTGATATTCAGAGGACAGTCCATTCAAAAGCTGCATTGCATATGTCTGAAAATACTTACTGCTGGTCCTATATACATAGTTTGTCTTGCAGAAAAATGAAGTAAAATAATACTGGAGCAATCTGCATGCTCTTCTGTCTTGCAATTTAAAATCATTGGGGTTAACTCAATTTTTTTCCCATCTGTTGATGCTAAAATGCTAATTTTGTATTTTTTAAATGCAAAACCGCTTCCCACATCCTAGGAACTTGGTAGTCTGCTTCTTCAGTCTAAAACACATGCTCTGATGATCATGGAGTCTGTCCTTTCCAGATAGGCGATGAGTACAATAACTTGTCTGTTGGACAGTTCTTTGTCTGGTCTATCAGATACCAATTTTCTTTCTCCCTTGCTGGGCTGGAAATCATACAGCTTCGATAAGAGGCAATACTGTGATGCTTACAGATTGCTTTCAGCTGGGCTGGCCATTTTTCTCCTCTTTTCATGAATTCTATGGACCCTTATTCTGTGTCTATGAGAACATCCTTCCCTATGAGGGTTTTAATGACAAGTTGCTGTCACTTCTCCAGAACTGGTGTGTAGAACCTTAACAACCAGCTCTCTCCGTTCCCTTTTCCCTCTGCTCCACCTTGAGTCTACAAAAATGTGCTCTTCCTATCCAAAGTCATAATGTGAATGATCACTTGCTATCTTTTGTCCCTATCCTACGTTGTGCATAGAGAGACTCAAGATGCTTCTGAATTTTTTCTCTTTTCCATATCAAAGTCTCTGGGTGGGAGAGGAACTCAGAAACCTGTTTAAGCATTTGCTCCTCCAAAATGCGCGTGGGCTGCTGCCTCACTTCATTCTTGCCACCGTCTAGACTATTCTGTGAAAAAATCTAGTCCTTATGTAAAAGAAAGACCAGACGTCTCAGTTGTCTAGTATCTATTTTTAAATTGTGCAACTTTGTGTCATTCCAGTTAGCGACAACTAAATGAAGTATAAAAAGATGTCCATTTTTAAGCTGCCGAAATCCAACCACTTACATAAAACATGACTAATTACCAAGAGGAAACCAACCGTCCACAGTACAATTCTGCTGTTTTAAGTTCTGCACCACTCTCCCCATCATCTGGCCAGAGGACCTAATTGCCAAATGCCTGACTGGCAATGCAGGGATACAAAGACTTGGGTTAAGATGAACAAAGTCATCAGAAAAAAGATTGCTATTCTTCCTTACTTGTCTTTGTTCGTCCTTATTTTGGTTTTATGTTTTCTGATATTTCTAAGATTTTTACACCTAATGATTGAATTATCTTTACACTGGGGGATTATAACTGCTGGTATGGTACTGCTGTTTACAACCAAAAGGACTTTCCATTACATTTACAGATAAAAAAATAGTACACAGCTGGGATTTTTTCACTAGAAATGGCATTCAAAGAATTGTGAGGGAAAATAAACATTTTTTCTTCTGTTCCTCCTAAACATGCATACCCTCATATCCTCTAGAAGGCCAGAAAGGATCACAGAACATTCTGAGCTGAACAGGGCCCACAAGGATCAAGTGCAACTTTTATGTGAATGGCCGATATGGGGACTGAACCCACCACTGAAGCTGGTGTTATGAACACCATGCTCTAACCAGCCAAGTTCTCCCTATTTTCAGAAGGAAGATGGTGAAAAGACCATAATGGGACTATTTAATATACCTCTCCTGATCTGAGAAGATTTTGTTTTAAATGTTTACTGCACAAAAACCTTTTTTGTAAGTAAAGATCAGGAATTTACACATACATTTTAGTTATTGTCTCAATAAGACCTTGGTATTTCAACATGACAAAAATTCAAGACCAAGTCAGAAGTGCAGAAGGTCACAGTGGTATTATGCCCTTAACACTGAAATGGATGTTTCTAAGATAACTCCTATAAAACCATACGTCACTTCAGTAACTAATACAGCAATTCTTAACAAAGAGTAAGTAATTTCAGACCTGCAATATTTTGATCATGGTATTAATGTTCAAGAAACACGTTAATGAACTACACTTTATAGTCAATGTATCATAAAAAACTACGAATGCGTATTTTTGCATTCAAATCTAAGGATCGATAGCATAATGGAAAACACTTATGTCTAGAATTACCAAATAGTGCAGAAATTTCAAGAGAACTGCAATATGAAGTTCTACACGGCCGCATCTCAAGTTACATATTTTTTAGCAATGTGGCCTTTTTTGAACATTGCATGTTTGCAATTTTGGCACTGTCATAGGGAAATTAATATTAAAAATATTCCTGAAACTGTTTACATTTTGAACTGTTCACAACATAGTTCTCAGGTAGCTACCACTTCAGTTCAGCATGAAAAACTTTCCAACACAGCTGGAAGTTGTGGTATACAGCTTGTGAAATTTGAAGGAAGTGAAAAGAGCCTGGAATGACAGATTGATTTACAGGAATACCTGCTTAGATTGAAAAATTCCGAAAAACGCAAATATAAACATATGGCTTCATCTCTCTAGATCTAGCAAACAACATATACATGTATCTGTTCTAAAGTGGGGAACAGACACCCAAACCCATGTACAAAATTTTCAAACTGCCAGTTGAACTCAAGTCACAGAAGAAGCTGATCTAAATCATGCCTGGCCAGGTACCTGGCTTCATCTACTGCAAAGGATTGCTGAAGTTGTTTTAGATGTGGTGGAAAGTATTTTTCTAGGCATTCTGGGCATTTCACAGGCCTTCTCATTGTGTAATAGGAAATTACATAGAATCTTCTGAGCTGGAAGGGACCCACAGGGATCATCAAATCCAGCTCTTCAGTGAACAGCCCATGCAGAGATCAAACCTGAAACCTTGGTGTTAATTAGCATCATGCTCCAATCAATTGAGCTAACCTCTGTGGCTTAAATTCAAGGTCCCTTTAGAAGTACTTTATGAAAAATATGTCATGTTTCAGCTTTAGAATAGCTCAGGACTTGGGTAAATCACTTGCACTAATGCAACAAAATTTAATTCTCTGTCCTGCTTCTTCCAAGTAAAGATAAAATCTGCCTTCTTGTAATGAAGATGATCTCCTCACTACTCATCCATTGGCTGTTCTGCCCCGCTTAGGGTTATGGTACCTTGAACTACTATTGAAATACTTCTTGCAGTAGAGACTAACTACTTTACACCAGAAGTCCATCTGGCTAGTTTACCCTCCAGTAATGGCTGTTCGCCACAGGAGGTTTTGCTAGTTCTTGCTTTCCGTCTTCAGGGCTTTTGCTCTGATCCAAATATTCTGTCCCTGTAAATGAAGCACGCCTGTTCCCATAGGCAGTTTCGATTTTGAATATTGAACATTTTCAGACTGGAAAAAAACCCAAAAATCACAGGCTATGTTTCATCAACTTAAAAATTTAGGAATCTCAACCTAAACAAAATCAATTGCTTTTCAAAATAATAGTTGTCAAACTTCACCAATATCATCACTGGTGCAGGGAAAATAAATTCAGTATAATCTATCTCACTGAAATGCTACCTTATTTCATAGTGTCATGTCCCAGATTTGAATATTAAATATTACAAAGTTGAGGACTTAGACGTGTAATGAATTAATTTAGAAGAACATAAGGTAAAGCTTTTTTTATTCCCTCAGACTTTAAGTTTTTTTTTTTACTTGGGTTTACCACTTCAGTAATAGCACTTAATAGTACTACAACTAGATCTGCCCACTGAGACAAAGAGTTTTGGCTCCTAATTCAGTATTTATCAGCACAGTTTCTAATCACTGTCTGGGGGTTCTGTCTGAGCCCCACAAGTTACTAGGTGACTTACACTGCAGAAAACCCAGTTTACAGTTTTCCATTTGCTCTAATTTCCTGCTTTAAAACTAGGAAGTTCTCTGACCAAAATGCTTATGTGGGTCCCAGCTTAATTCTAAAACTGACACTATCCTTCTTTCCTTGGGCACTGTCAGAGTTTGAAGACAAGCTCAGGCATATCCAGTTACTTAATGAGTAATACATCAGAGTTATTTCAGAAAACGTCTCTGATTTCTCTATGCTATAGTGTTTCTGTTAATTGTCTAATAAACTACCATGCACTATAAGCCTTAAGGAAAGCGTGGATCATTCACACATTCTATCTTAATACTGTGACAACACAATCCACTCCGTGTCTCTCTCGATATTTATGTGCAAGAAAAACTCTGGGGCAGACACTTTTTTTAAAAAAAGAAAAATTTATAAGAGAGAAAAATCAGGCTCTAATTAGAAATTTACAATGGTAAAGTTCAATTAGAATTATTTTTTCACAGATTGGGTATCAAGTAGAATAGGATGTGACCATTTTAATGTACTCGTGAATTCATTACACCAGCTGGATGCAGCTGTATAAATCACTATCAGCTATATGATGTCATGGGTATTTACACAATCCTAAATGTGAAATTGACAATGTAGCATGTGAAAAAATAACCTGGCTACAGTTCCTTTATTTACAGCCTAATTCACTAGAAATAGGTAAATTCAAATAGGTCCAAGTTGAGCTTGGTCCAAATTTCATGTCTTCCCATATACAAAGGCAATGTATTTGTTGATTCTTGTTGACTTTTCATGGTGGAAAATGATTTTGGTTTTTTGTGGATTTCTTTTTTTTTCAGTTTTTCTTGGTTTGTTTTTTTTTTTTTTTTTTTTTGTTTTTTTTGGTTTTTTTTTTTTTTTTTTTTTGGTTTGTTTGGGTTTTTTGTTTTGTTTTTTGTTTTATTTGTTTTTTGTTTCGTTTTTTTTTTTGGTTGGTTTGTTGTTGTTGTTGTTGGTTTGAGTCTTTCTGACCTAAAGTTTTGGGAAGCTCTTTCACTAGCACCCGGAAATCACTAAGATGTTGCAGCTATTGTAACGGAAAGCATATACCAGCCATTGAATCCACCCAATGTGAAGACTGTCTCCATCCAAGTAATTACACAAGCACCTGTGTAGCAGGCAACAAAACCTTGGCTGGTCTAAGACTACAGTGCAGTGTGATTACTGATTTGCTGATTCTACCACATATTATACTCCATTTACTAATCTGTCCAGCTGCAACTTGAAACTAATTAAACTAACTTAAAATTTATTTTCCACAATTACTCTTGCAGAAGGTTAAAACAATGGAAGGAGAGGCCATCTATTACTAATGAATAGCTTCATAAACGTCCAATGAGGTTCACTTGGCGTGGTTTACTACAGTAACTTAAATGCCTTATATTGATACAGAACCATACAGCCAATCTGGTTCCATCTAGTGGAAGCTATTTGACTTGCTTGTAATTTACATGCTTATAAAACATTAGCAAACTGACACTAATTTACATATCTGACCACAACTGAGTAAATAATTAAGAACTGGCTAAATGCATCTGAATATAGGCTAAATAACCCATGACAGGATAAGAGAAAACAGAAAATTACTTAGGATCTCTGAATATCAAGCCTAGATGAACAGTAAGTAGTTTTTGAAGAACTGCTTTCCCTACCCAACTCTAGTGACAGGCTGAGACTAATTAATGCTTCTCAAATAACAAGCACACCCTTGGCAGGAAACAACAGGAATATTTTCCTAAAGGTCCTTTTTCTGATTTCTTGTGCTTGCTTTGTAATATTAGAAGACTATGGTAATTTGGAAAAAAAGATGTATCATATTAATCAGATAATGCAAGTCTATGTGAGTACATTAGATAAGATGTGCATGTATCTGTGCACACTCTTACACATGTGTTTTTCACTGCTCAGTTGCAAGAGACACGAATCACCGTTGTGGGTGAGAGGCGTGAGGTGCTGGTCTTGGCTTTCCCAAGTGTACACTGAACTGCCTGTAAGCATTCCCTACATGTGGAGTGCCTTCCAACACTTGCCTGTGACAGTGAGGCCTGTCACCACCCAGCTGAGTGTACACCACCACAGGGACCTGACCTGCAAAGCCCATGCCGAGTAAAACTCCACACTTCAGATTCATACTTGTAGTACATTAGTATTACACTGACTGTAATGGGGCTACTAACTTCCCTCAGCTGAGAGCCTGACCAAGTTCGCTTTCATCATTTCACATTTGAGAATTACAAGATGAAAAATGTAATTTAATTTTTTTTTTAAACTGGTATAGAAAGTATTAACAAAATGTTGCATAATTTGTTAAACCAATTACTTGTGAGTTCATTATATAGGTTAGATTATTTATTAATACAGTCTCACTTTAATAGCATACCAGCTGTACAAGGATAATTTTTTAAAATATCTCTGATGACCACCTCACCTTCCCTGCAAGCACTCACTGTAAAGCACTGTAAATTCACAGGGTTCAGAATGTGATGGTGACAGCTTGCATGTATAGAGTAATGTTTGCTTTTTTTCTGAATTTTTCAGTTGTGAGTACACAATATTTGAGACTAATGAATTTCATTGTTTGGATCCACAGTATGAATGCCAGAACATTAGAGGTTTAGAAATGCTTGCAATATATTTATTTTTCTTGATGACTCAGAGTAGTATTTTGTATTTAAAAAGTCTCAGAATGTTAAACAGCAGAACATTTCTAATTTGCCTCTCTTTGGTTTCGCTTTAAATCATGAACAGAAGATTGAAAGCTACAGGTTACTTATTATGAAAAGAAATCTGTTATGTTCTAATTGGATCTTCTGGGGAGAACAAGTGATAGTTCTGTTTATAGACACATTCATTTTGTCACTTTCCTGTATCACTAGATAAAATAAGAAATATTATCATCATCATCATAATCACATTGACTTTAATTTCTGTAAAATTAATGTAAATTAATGTTGCAGCCACACACATAAATGAAGCAGTTTTTATCTGACTCATTCGTTTTTCAAAAAATGCTGTCTGTGCTGAATTATGTTTAATTTTGCATTCTATCACGTTATACATATTCAATATCATAACTGTAGACTGAATTTTGATATGTGTTTCTAGGAGCAGAGATGGGAGGACAATGCTGCCTACTGACATACATTAAAAAGGATTAGTTGATTTTGCTACTGAAACATCATAAAATATTTCCCAATTCACCACCTACAGTGCAGCTACTGAAATTTTAATAACCAAAATGAAAAATTGCCAGCTCAAAAACTTTTGAAAGCCTTTCATAAGCAGACACCTAATCAGGTATCCTCTACAGCAGATCAGCCAAAACACCACTTTCCAGCACTTTCAGTCCTCACACACAAAATATGGTCCTATTGTAAAAGAAATACCAATGACCTGCAGTTTCCTAGCTTTCAGGATATTTTAAGAGGTACCTGAAATGTTAGATGACCTGGTCAAAATGGGGTACTGGAAAAAAAAAAAGAGAAATCCAGATAATTGAACATCACTTTGAAGTGGGAAGGAGAATTATTGGCCAATACTAATCTGACAACCTTAACCATGATAACAGAGTTTTATAAAAGCAACAAGTATGCCACTAGGGATTTCAGGGCTGTTGTACAGGATACTTTTTTAGTTTTTACATTCTGTGAACTGCAAAAATTGTTCCTGCATTATAAAAAAAATTTGTAGATGGATCTGCTAGGAGGTCAAAGCCTCTTACCAAATGCAACACTTCATCTGAATATCTTTTACTCTCACACTGAAAGTAATACCAATTTCTATATTCCAGTAAGCGAGAGTGATTTGGGCATAAATTATGTGCATGCTCCACTGTGCATGATTTTACCAGTAACTTTCAAGGTCTTTAAGGTCTTCAAATGGCTTGATTTAGTTAAAACTAGGGATCAGAAATACCAGGTATTTCCTANAACAAAAAAAAAAACAAAAAAAAAATTTTTGCACTTTGTAGTTCTACAAAATCCACAGAACAATCAAGATGCAGCTTTGAAATTAAGTTGTATTTTTCCCTGCCATTGTTTTTGGTGTTGGTATAGGTTTTTTTTCTTGATAATCATAAAATCTGAAATTGCTTAACAGTACAGCCAAGTACAAAAACGTACAAGTGTTATGTAAATTCTCTATCAAAGCACTCCTCTAAAATATAATTCCAAATCTTGTAACTGTTTTAATTAAATTCAGCAATTTTACATGGCCCTAACATTTCTGGGATTATACATTTTGACCCCAATTATACAACAACCATTTGATTACATAATTACCACAAAAGTAGCTGAAATTATAGACCTGCAGGAATGTTTAGTAATTTAAAATTATCACAGATTCTGTTAAACATTTTAGAGAATTAGAAACAAGGCAGTGGGTAGAAGGTAAACTCAAGGCCAAGTACTACTTTAAAGAAAAAAAAATAGGAAGGAGGAAAAAAAAAGCATTTCAGTTAAAAAAAAATCCTAAGTATTTAGAAGTTTCGCTGGGCTTTTTCTTTTTTTTTATTTTTTTTACTGTTTGTTCTTACTGCAGAAGAAATTAGTCTTTTTCTTCTTATTACAGTAAGTCATTTTGCCAACATTCTAATTTAATGTACAAGCCAACTAATCTTGATCATTATCACTATGCTATCAGGAAAATAGTTGAATAAAGCAGATACCTTGGCTTCTTCTGTATTAATGTATATGCACACACACATATATACATTGCACAGGAATATGAGTTGGTGTTCAGTCTTTATCCAGTGATTTATACCGAAAGTATAAACTGGCAAGAAATTTCAGTTTCTGTAGGGAAAACTGAAACATGCACATTTAGGTCAAGGTATTAATTATGCTGACATTGTCTAGCAGGCTTTATTTAACATGATGTATCTAATAAAATCATGCAACCTTCTTTTTTTCTTGCTCCCACCTTCCTGGGCAACATTATATTCAATACCGCAAAACATCTCATTCCTTTGGGGTGCCTTCCATCAATTGAGTAATTTCTACTGTTTGATGGAGACATTGTCTGGTCACAAATAGATGAACTATAAATTCCCTGAGTGATAAAAAGTCACCCTAAAGCTTGTAAATTTTAATTAAGCACTTGAAATCTTACTTGAACATGCATTTTTAAGGCTAAACTTAGAAAACCCCAAGGACTTAGTGTCAATGTGAGTTAACATCAGTAACAAAAATATCCAGTATACAACACCGTTATGCATTGTAATAAATTTTTTTCTGTGAAAAGATTTATACACTCATCCCAGTATGAGTGTAATTCCTGTCTTTGCATGAAGCCCACATAAATAACAAGATGAGTAGGCAGGGGAGAGCTGAATGTTTTTACAAATTCGAGCACTGTAGAGGGATAATCCGAAATTAACTTCTCTTCAGATGATTATATAAAGAAATGAACCCTAAAATGTGGTAAGAATTTCAACATTTTCCAAATGCTGCATTCTAATGTATAATTTCATTTAAGCTTGTGCAAATGTTATTCACCAGTTTATAAAACATCAAGTATTTTAACCCAACTATTGAGCAAACAACACTGATTTCAATAATCCCGTCATTTTTTTGTTTTCACAGGCTCTCACCCACCAACTACAGTTTTCCCTCCATTTTTCCTTTGTATTTATTTGTAATAGGAAAAAACCCCAAACCTTTGCTTTGCATATAAACATGTAAGTATACGCAGAACCTGCATTTTCACATCTTCATAGAATAATTTATGAACAACCAAAAGAAAACTCTTCATTCATTGTTGTTTCATCACATTCATTGGCATTTTCTGCTTATTGGAGCATCGTGTTTAGAGTATTAACAGGTTTAGTCCCTATGCCTTCTTTGGACATGCTTTTGAACCAACCCAAGGCTTTTTTTTCTTTTCACTATGTAGATGAACAAAACATTTCTTTCATTAATATTTGTAATTAAATCCATATTTAGACTGTTTGAGTGTAAATAGGAGCTTTCCTGAATGGCGTGTTTACCCTAGCTGTCTGCAGAACAATTGACTGACCTGTCCATGTTATGAATCAATAGCGACATCAGCAGTTTCTTAACCATTTATATTTGCAACTAACGTGCTATAAGGAGGAATAAATGTTCCGCTGGCCAGCTAAGCCTTATCAGTCTGCAGAAATCAGGAAACCTACCCTGTGCTTCCAGGGAGGTGGTGGCATTAAGAATGATCAAGAGCTTGGCACAATGTTTTCAAACTAATCTCTATGGAGCTTCTTAATGGCTCAGAAATTCAGTGTAGAATTGGTTAACTCCATGGTTTAATTCTTCCAAAATGGTTTCCTCAGAAATCTAGGTTAAAATGACATAGGCAGAAGATAGATGACACTTAGTAGCAATACAATACATGATCTTAGTGGAGTCTAGCTAAATCTTGGCAATACAAATACAGTAACTGACAGGATTTTCAGGCTTAAATATATATTTTTAAGTGCATAAACTGTGTATTCAGCACTGTTGATTTGATTTATGTCTTCTACAGAAACTTCTGGCAGCCTTACAGATACTAATTCCTTCTTTCTTTCTGACACTGAGAAGCTGCTGTGTCAAATCCACATTCAGAAGCAGCTAAAAATGGTATTATAGGCTCTTGTTTACGGTTACTTAAAAAAAATTAGTCCAAGCCCTGGTTCGATTTTGTAGTACTGTAAACAGTAAAAACTTTGAGGAACTAAAAAAGCGTGGCTACTGAACAAAATACTGCCTTCTTGACCACAACGGCTTTCACAGCATGTCTCCAGTTACTAGTTCCAGATCTGTAATTTTCTAAGCAGTAACTGCTCAGATTTTTTGCAGTACTCATGAAATAAGTAAAAATTGTGATCTGTTTCTATTTCTTCGTGTGTTTTGTTTGTTTGTATGGGGTGTTGTGTTTTGTTGTCGCTGTTTGGTTTCTTTGTTAAGTAACTGAGTTTTACCTTCTTTCTGCACTCTCCCTGGATTAGTTGAGCTCCTCCTGAAACAGCTCCTGAACATGAGTCCTTTCACAGCTAAATAAAACATGGTAAATCACAAGGGACAAAGGTCTCTATTGCAGTATATGTAAAAAGAAGACAGCCAGTCAGATGCTGTATTGAGCAGCACTGTTGAACAGAATATAGCATACTGCCTCTTTGACAGGCTGAAAGAAACCACATGCCAGCTCTGATTTCAGACTTGAACAGGAGGCACACCATGTTCTATCAGCAGCAGATCAGGAAATCAGTCAAAGAAATAGGGAAAAAGGGAACTGGGAAAGAAAGGAAGGTTCAACCTGGTTTTGTTGTTGTCCCACATAATATTCCCAGCTTCATCTTTTCTCTATTTATGTGTTCCCCAAAGCATAATATGGCATCTTTTCACTTTTAACATAGTAACATAATGAGTAACTACAAACAAGATTTTGTTTTACACCATTTAATCCAAACTGTCTGGGGAAAATGTCACCCAATCTCCTGTTGCTTAAGTACTTTTGGATCATGGGAACAGGCAGGTTAGTTTTTCAACTACTTTCTGTTTCTTCTGGAACTTTCTGCTTTAATTCATTCTTCAACAAAAAGGGAACTTATCTACAAGTTTCAATCAGATAAGGATTCTGTGAAAGGAATAATGCCCTGACATTTATTTCTTAAAGATACTCAAACACAATTTTAAAAGAAATTAAATCTCAAGTAGCAGCACATTTTGTCCTCACATTTACTAATGACTAATGAGAGGAAAGATTCAAAATTATGCCACCTAGGTGAAGCTGTGACTAGAACCCTGAACATTCAAGAAAAAGAAGACAAACAGTAGAAGAAAAATTAAAATGTTTAGATGCAAAACAAGAAAACCAAACAGAATATAGCCTGACCCATACAGTCTTTTATGGTAGAAGCATAACCAGTGAGCAGAGAATGTATGGACTGTTCTTAAAAACACATATGATCTTTAAAAGAAATGTTGCTAAGTTTTACAAGTCTTGCATTCA